>OOFC01033844.1:0-13342 GCA_900323345.1 Pseudochromis fuscus | reverse complement strand
AGTAACCTTTCAAGTTATTGTTTCCCTGGCGCCACTTCTGCACATGTGCAGAAGTGGCGCCAGGGAAACAATAACTTGAAAGGTTACTGTAGTTATGGCAAACATCCATGTGCACATTAATGTTGTGACGGCAAATATGATGTTATGAAATGATGAGGTGAGGTGCAGACATGGCAAAACATGACAGCAGATATGATTGAGTTTAGTAAACCCATCACTAACGTATTGTTAGAGGAACGTCCTTACTGTGCACATCTCTGACAAGGAGAGAGTTTTTTTAGCAGAGAAGGTTCTGTGGGTCACCAGAATCATCAACACCATTACCCTCTGCTGACCGTCCAGCGGCGTGTATTTGATGGAATCCACCGCGGTGTGTTCAGGGTTGTAGACGAACATGAGTGCTTTCATGTAGCGAGTCAGACAAAGAGTAGCTGCTTTGCTGTGGACCAGAGCAGTAAGAGCAGCACATTTATGTGCAAATGCATTGTATTTGCTGATGTGAATTCCCCCAGTGATTTTATTCATGAGAAATCGAATCCTCTGAGGTTTGGTGATAGCTGTCGTCAGCGCCTGCACCCTCTGAGTTATTCATAGGTCCTTTAGAAAGCTCGGCGCCATCAGAAAGCAGTTTGTTCGTAACTCACAGCAACATCTAATAACTGACCACCTTCATCCTCTCCTCTGTCTCCTTTTGCTATCTTCCCTCTCCTTACTGAGCTGGCTCAAGCTTAAGGGGCTGTCAATAAATGACCTCATAGAGCAATTAACGTGAATGGTTTAACCTTTCATTTCAGCTTCCTAGAGAAATCATTGTGACTTCATAACCTGGGTCATCAATAAAGACTCAGCTCATGAGCCATTTCAGAAAGGTTAATAAGTATAACCCTCTCTCCCTGACTCTCCCCGGTCCAAATTATGAGCCCATCTGATCCCAGTCCCTCACTTCGATGAATGCCTTCCTCCAGCTACATCTATTTGTATTTTTATTAAACATATGCATTTTATGATTCTGCTACTAATTGATCAATCTAATCAGACACTCGGTAAGGACGGGATCAAATACATTTCCTTTAATGAGGCTACGGGGGACCTGGGAACAGGGTGAGTGGCACGTCTCCATCTTCTTACTGACATCAGAGGGCAGCTATGGACCTCTGAAGGTGTGCTGTGGTTAGATGTTACCAGCAGATCAGGTCCTGTCCAGTCCTGGATGTTGTGAGGTGGGGTCTCCAGGGATCTGACTCGATTGCTTTGTTGTTGTCCAGCACACCCCATGGATGCTCAATCTGGGGCATTCAGAGGACATGTTAACACCTTGACCTTGTTGTTATGTTCCTCAAACCCTTCCTGATCCACGTCTGCAGAGAGTCCATGAAGGCTGGATTCAGGTTGTAACTGTTTTGAATTCCTTGTAAGAAGATTTATGGTCATTTTCACATTCACAGGTTTGACCATCTTTATATTAATTCTAGGTCTGCATGACATCCTATTGAGTCTTTTTATTACTGGTTTTATCTTGTGAGATCATTTGGAGATCATTACTCCTCACTAGTATCTGGGGAGCAGTTGATGGTGTTTAGCTGATGTTCAGGGTGTTTTTGTACCATAGCCACAGTAAAAGGTAAAATCCACAAAACATTGTTCTACACTCTTCTGAACTGTCTCAACAACACTGTGTTGTCGGTTGTTCACTTGAGATACAAATACTTTCTGTGGAGGTGTATCTACTGTAGTCAGTGGGTTAGATGGGGTATCCCAAACGGAATCACTGGAAGGAGATCAGGACAAATTCATGTATTTTTGTATAATAATGATATTTATAATACCTTAATTTTGAATAATAATAATTACTAAAGTCAAATTACCAAACAATACTTAATCACTGTTACGACTGCGGTCGTGTTTGTTATGGTATATGTATTTTGTCGTATTTGTTATTCGCACGAAACAGGTGTCTGTGGGATGGACGGATGACTGTGCCGTGGTGCACCCCAGATTGGTGGTGAGGATGCTGGGTCGCGCAGGATTGGTGGTGCTGTTAAGGATGCGCCGTCGCCTAACCAGGATTGGCCACTGAAGCGACGGATGGGCGCGTGATTGGCTGTCTGTGGCGTGCACCGGCTCAAAAGGTGGAACAGAAACATCGCCCAGGGGCACAGAGAGGGACGCAGGTCGCCAGCCACCATTTGAGCAGAGAGCGTAGACAGCCTGTTTTGGTCTCTGAACTTAAAACTGTTAATGAGGAGAGAGCCGCCACTTTTTGTTTCTTTTATATTCTCCTGTTTAAGCTAGGCAGGGAGGAAAGACTCTGTTTTTGGTTTCTTTTCTTTGATTGGTCATTGGCAAGTTTAATTTGGGAGTTAGTGGGAGTTTTGTTTGTTATTTTGGCATTAAGCTCACTCTGAGTATTTTTCTTTTAGGACACTTCAGCACTGATCTGTTTTGAAATCAATCGCTTTTTGTTATCACCATTCTTACCTTTGTAAAATAAAATACTCTTCTTTAGTTGGAAAAAGTGTCAAAGTGGCTGTTTCGACTCAAATGTGGGTTGGCATTCATGTTGCACTGCAGTACCCCCTAGGCTGGGTGTAACATTACTCATATTCCTGTTCATCAATAAATATTGTACATCATTTTCAAGTAATCATTTGCATGTGACAACATTAAATGATGTTGCTTGTGAAATTTAAAGATGTTACATTGTTGCCTGGTTGTAAGTTTGTGGTGTGAAGTCTGAGTGTGTGGTTCTTGTTGTGTACTGCAGCCTGCGAGTTCCTCTCATGTAAACTCACAAAATTTAATGGGACAACTTCATCTCTTATTACTGGATTTGTTTTATAACTCATTTAATCAGGACAAAATGATTGTGCAATCACTTTAACAAAGCTGGTGTTTGGGTTAATAAAGGAGTTGATGGGAACACCGGTGTCCACCTGTTGGAAGCAAATGAGGTTGTTATGTTCCTAATAGTGATGTATTTCAGTGAAGCACCTCCAGGCTTTGCAGTAATTTATGGTTTCCACTCAGCCAACGGTAACATGTGGGCAAAATAAAAAGGGCACCTGATCATTATTCATCTTTCTGTGCCTTCTCAAACTTGTCGTGACAGATTGCAGATACAGACACAGCCGGCTCCATTTTGCTTAGCTTTCAACTTAAGTGGAGCAAAGCAGCAGAAAGATTAATCCTGTGAAAACAAAGATTTTAGATTTTTTTTGGTGGGTGGGGGGAAATTAAATGACAAGACATAATTTTCCACCCCGCTGGCTTGGTGCCGCAGCGGTGGAGGAGACAGACGGCGAAGCATGAGGGGCGGTGGGGGAGGAGGGAAGGGGAGCCTGAGAGATTATACTTTGTCCTCTGTGGTGCCGGGTTGGGGGTGGCAGCGCTCCATATGAACACTCACCATGCTCCATCTGATCTGTTGCCGTCAGAAGAAACAGCAGAGAACAGCACACAACAGATCTCCGTCCAATCAGCGCATCGAAAAACTGCTTTCAATCATATACCTTGAAGAACTAAAGACTGGACTTACAAAAAATGTCTGTGGACTTTGATTCGGGCTGAGGGTTCCTCTAGCAGCCACTTTATATAATCACATTAGAGGATATTGGTCCCATGTAGACAATGTCCCGACTGGCACAACTGGCAATACACCAAAGAGTGCTATACCCAGCAGGACGGAGACAGATAAGTCAACATGGCTGATTTTCACTGAATACCGTGGACTACGGTCTGTAAGAGCTTCAAACATCATCAAGAGGAGAGTCATTTGAAATTCAATAACTTTTTGAGAAGAAATAAAGTTTATCTGTGAAGAAAAAAATCACATTATCACAATCATTTCATGAACAGAAGTAAAAAGTATTTGATTCCAACTTTATTCGCACAGTGCAGTTCAGACAGGATTTGTCCAGGAAGTCATCATGGCAGCAACATCATCATTACAATGATCAGGAGGTAAAAAGCAGAATAAAGCAGCTAACAACACTTTCTTGCCAGATGGTGCTGCGTTGGTCCTGTCACTGTGCAGATGGACTGGCTCCATTCAAATTAATTAGACTTATGCTTTTTGCACAGTGGTTTCTAATGTTCAGAGTCTGAGCTGATCTGCTCACTGGCCTTTTCTTCTCCCTTTAATCCGACCTCTGCACATGTGCACTTTTCATGTTGCTGACACACAAACTGCTCTGAGTGGATGGTTGAACACATGCTCTTGAATTAGCATGTTAACTTGCTGTTTGGTTGGAGACGCACCTCTCCACCAATAAACACATCACCTACATGAGCCTGTGAACGTACCAACAACACTCGCTGCAAGAATAAATTCTTGCTTTTAGTGCCTTCAAAACATGGCTGATATGAAAAAATAATAATCTGGAGATACAATATGTCTGCAGCCTATCTTACTAGTTACAGTTTGTCTCAGTCGCTTTGGTGCATATCTGAAAACACTTTGTACAAATAGTAAAACACTGTGGATCACCTGCACAGTCAGTCTCTTGCTCAAAATCCTTAGTTCATGTCTCAAAAGTAAATCTCTGTGTCAGTGAATGTGTCAGTGTCTCAGAACAACAAGTTCTCGTGTCACTGTGTCCAGACACCACAGTCAAAATGCTTTGTCATGTTTCAGTGTAACAGTGAACTCTGGGGGGATGTGCTGATGTAAACTATGGATAAAGCTTTGATGGCAGTTATTGTACATTATAAGTTACACCTTGGTGTATGTGGGAGACTGATTGCAAGAGACTGGACAATATTCACATTTACACTTTTACTGTTTGTACTATTATTTGTTGACAGACCATGTCCCTGTGATACAGAAAGGAAAAGACAGCACTGCAGAGCTCAGAGAAAAAAACCCAGCCTCACTCCTCTTCCTCTTCCTTGTCCTTCACTATCTGACACTATAACACTGTGTTATATGTATTGTGGTGAGCATGCAGGAAAGAATTGACAGCAAGCCAGGAAGTTGGATTCTTCACACTAGTTGTGCCTCTTACACCAAATGACGCCAAATAGTGTCTTCTTAATTGGTCTTAAACAACCCTCCTCTATATAAACAGTGGCCGAGGGTCATCCAACACACCAACCATTACAGTCCACATAACTCTAACACATATAACAACTCAGCACATTAACACTTCCCCAACCATGCAGAAACAACACTCACACAACACAGAATCATGAACTTAACACTGAAAAATAGCAACACTGAACACTCCCATGAGCCTTTGCAACAACCAGAACTGTCCAATCAAGAAAACTGTAAGACATTATGAAGTGAACGTGGATGGATAACCAGGTTTTTAGAGGTCAGTATCTTCAGCTTCATGGGGACACGATCCTGGATCACTGAAACCTCGACCCTGTCCATGAACCCTGTCCATGACTGGGTGCTGGTTAGATCTTCTTTTTAATGCAGTTTTTCAATGAGTAAAAAAACCAGTACAAAAATCTGAGAGCAATTGACCTTTTTGACCCTTTATTCTGTATAACTCAGCGAGTCTTTGATCTTGTGTCAGGTGTCCAGTTTGTCACAGGACTAACACAAAGACAGACAACCATTCAATTCAATTCAATGTTATTTATTTAGCACCAAATCTTAATCAAAATTACATCAAGGCACTTAACACACTCACACCATGGTCAGTTTAGACTGATCAGGTCACCTAAGCAGCAGGTCTTTGGACAGTGGAGGAAGCCAGAGAACCTGGAGAACACCCAGCAGGTACAGGGAGAACCTGCAGACTCCACACAGGAAGGTCTGAGCTGAGATTTGGACCCAGAACCTTGCTGCTGTGAGGAGACAGAGCTGACCCCCGCACCACTGCACTGCCCACCACATCAAAACCTTCTCCATTTCATGTCCTTTGATGATTAAGGTTGACTGACACATGTTCACAATGAACCTTTCTGCTCCTTGTTTTTTTTTCACATGTACAAAATCAGACAGAAACATCTAACAGGGGAGATGCAGTATTATCTCCATTATTGATTTTCCCCTCACTGCTGTTTGTGTCCAAGTGCACACACAGTCACTAAAGAACACTTTAACTTTGACATTGTAAATCACTGTTTCACTGCATCTGAATGTCATTTTCAATAGACTGTAGAATGAATGTTAATGGACTACAAACAGGAGACCAAGGAGGTCTTGTACTAATTTATGTTTTTCCTGCAAATGTTATTTATTGATATCAAGTTCAATTTATACAAAACGTTAGAATGATTGATTTGACCTTCAGGCATCATGATTATACTGAGCACCACTTTAACCAAAGCACAGAAAAGGTGGGATGTTAGAGTTTGATTGTTACAGTTGTTTTTTGTGTTGTCTTTGAAAATGACCGGAGTCTGTGCTGCTTATCTGCAGTGCTGAAACTTTACAGATGCAGATGATACTCTGTCTGTATCACAACAAAACAGATTAATATTTACAGTCTCAGCTTCCTCTACAGTAGTTTTACATGGACTGCAGTTCAAAAAACTTCAGATTTGTCATATAATGGTCAATTATTCAGTCCTTCATTTCACTCTCTGTCTGAAATCAGATGTTTTTACTGTTTAACTTTTGATTGCTGACTTCAGGGACGGTGACACAGTCCAGCGGCTGAGGGTAACATACTAGAAAAAATTGTGAATTTTGTGACAAAAGCATCAAACTTTCAGGAAATGATGCCCAGGGTGTAAGCTTTAAAATAAAACTGATAGCCACAAAATCTGATGAGTGGATCCCACTTTTTAAAGGGGATAATGAAGTGATAGACATTTTGGAATAAACACCTAGCAATATTGTTTATTTCATGCAAACAGTGTTGTAAATACTGCACTTTAATGGACAAAGAAGAATTCTTCAAATATGTTCATCAGAAATTACTCTTATGCCATCAAAAAGTCAGTTTGGTGAATCGTGGGGGTCTGGGGGCCAAGATCTTGGTATTGTTGGCTTCCTGGAGGAGCTAGAGCCTCTGAGTTCAAACTAATCATTGTCTCTTATTTGTGTTTTATTTTTGGTCAGTCTTTTCTGGTTTTCTCTTTATATTTTCTGATTTGTTGATTTCCTTTCAGACATCTTGCATCTGCCCTGATCCACATTAGTTTCAAAACCTTAAGCTTCTTTTACTATTGGTAAACAGTAAATGGTAAATGGAGTACATTTATATAGCGCTTTCATGACCTACACCAGGTCCCAAAGCGCTTTACAAGGCAACTCATTCACCCATTCACACATCAATGGCTACAGAGCTGCCATGCAAGGTACTAGCCACCATTGGGAGCAACTTAGGGTTCAGTGTCTTGCCCAAGACATGTGGACAGGAGGAGCCAGGGATCGAACCCACAACCTTACGATTCACAGGCGACCCACTCTACCAGCTGAGCCACAGCTGCCCACTATTGGTGACATGTTAGCCTTAAAAGCTTGTTGAGTGAAGATGAATTAATAGACCAATAATCTAGTATTGGTTTGAGGAACTCAGGCAACATATCAGTTGCACTAGCAGTATCCATACTGGTTACTAACACTTCTTTTATATTTCAGGTAAATCCACATTCACTAATGGTAGCAGTGCTGTACACAGTAGCACACAGTGGTAGTTTTATGTTTGTCCATGTGCATGCTACACATTGGTCAGGAGGATTGAATCTCCAGTGTCTGGACCTTCCCAAAGAAGAGGCTGTGACGGCCAATCAGAGGTTGAATTGGGAATTGTTCATACTTTGCCAAGACGAATATGATCAAGGAACCTGGTTGATTTCCATAAACTAGGTGAAATCCCTGTTAACACTGATCTGCAACTCCACAAAGTTGGAGCGAGCTAAAGTAAGAAGAAGAAAACTTAAGGAAGATGAGCTTGACTTTAGTTAAAACTCAGAACAGTCCAGTGTTCAGGTCGTCTTGATGATGGTTCAGAAAAACCTGAAAACACATTTTCTGTGATGAATCAAGTGGGAAAGAAGCACTCCACAGAGCATCCACCTATAACATGGACACAGGTGTGAAACAAGTGGCAAGTGAACTGTAGTGAGACACCACACTGCTGGTTTAAGTATCAGCAGGTGACAGGATTGCAGTAGATGTATATGCAGTAGATGTATCACCTGTTATTCTGAACTCACCTGAGAAATAAACATCGTGCTTTCATTCATCTACTGGCACAAACAGCTCTGATGAAGTCATTACAGTCCTTGGTATTTGGTGAGCTTGTGATATAGAGGGAAGACAGAGCATGGACAGTGTCTGTCCTCTTCAAGCTCTACTCCAGAACATCTCGGATGGACCCAAATTCACCAGATCAGGTCCATCCCACTTCTCCTTCCATTTGATTGAGAAGACATTTGATTTACATTTGATAGTTGGTGTCTTGCCTGCCAGATTATTAATTCCTGTGACAATAATTTTCAGAAAATTTTAGGCGTCAAATTTCATACTGTATTATGGAAACCATAGTAACATGAAAACAAACAGGTTAATGTTGCCTATTTCAAATATTTACCAAATCACACCAAGGCAGATTTTTCTGAACATGAGGACACTAGTATTACTAGGTTCTCCATGTTTAAACATCAAATTTCACCTTTTAATCTCCCGCTATAAAACATGTGCATAATCATATTTCTCTTGTATACTGGACGACCGTCCAGATTTTTAAGCTGACACTTTAAAAGACACCTTGGGCAGATCACTGGATGTGTGTGTTGTAATCTTCATGTCTTAGTGGTGACAGAATAAGTTTCAGGCTTGAGTTACCTGCAGCAGAGCGTTGCTCCTACTGGATGAGCAGATTGTTTCATTTGTGGACACAGGACGTGCGTCTGACATTTCTAATTGAAATTTGTCCAAGATCCACTGCTCAGATCTTGTGGCTACTGGTCTCAATCTGTTCCCCGTGTCTTTAAATGGTTATATACCAAATTTCATGCTGTTGTCATAAAATGCACAATTTTCCTCTTAACCACCAGACTAACAGGAGGCAGAGCCTGACTCTCCAGCAGTGACTCCTCTGTGCTGCACTAACTAACTGGGGACTGGAAACTTCTCCCACCAGTGTGAACATGTTTGACTGTGAATCTGATCCAGGATCAGGAGGCAGACAGCACCTACACTCAGCAGGACGTCTGTGTTTGGTAAATATTTCCCCCATTAGCAGCTGATGGTGGAGCAGAAGCTGGATTCAGGGTTTTAATCACAAGCTGGATGTAACTTGTTTTCTATGTGTGTTCATATTAACCTGTGGATGTGTGGGACATGCAGGAACATGTGGACTGAAGTGTAAAATGTTGCTGTGAGGAGATACTGAAGGTATTACTGCAGTAAAGACCACTGTATGTGCACACCGGTGGTTATGGTGCAGTACATAGAATAAATAAATGCGTTAGTATAAGGAGAGGAGCATTGAAAAAGGCGTTGGGTTATTATGACCACATGATGTTCAGAACAGCTACTGAAAAATCGACATTCGTACGTCACAAATGTGACCTTCAGATTTCTGAGACAGAGTTTTCATCAGGCTGCAGTCAGAGCTTTTCTCTCAGAGACGACAGGAACATCACTTTACTTCAAGATGTGCGAACACCCAACATTATAAAACTGTACCTGCACCAGACAACATGGCCGTACACCTTATGTATTATGTGTCCCTGACATGTGCTGTCTTGGATATTTTTCAAATGAATCTGTGCTTTACATTGCAACCCTGCCACCACGTCTGTGCTTCATGCAGCATGTTGGCGTCCCCGGGTCAGCAGGCGGTGCGCCCCCTCTGTACCTTAGTATGTGCAAACAGAGCTGGAGCTCTCTGACTTGCTGGTCACATCCTGTTGGCGAGGCCCCTAACAACACCCTCCTCCCTGATGCATTCAGAAGCAGCTGCAGTAACCAGGCTGAATGAGTTGTGCGACTCAGGGTTACATGCACCCTCTTGCTGGACTTCTATAATGAGGCCTTTCCCTGTTGCAGCTCGACACCTCTGCCCGGGTGAGGGTCAGGAATAATGTGGAGCTCTGGCCAAAGGGCAGAAAAACTCCAGGTTCTGGATGTTGTAATGTGAAACATGGAGCAATCCAGTCATAATGGGAGCTGGATAAAAATCACTGCAGTACTTTCTGTTATTGTCCTGAAAGTCATCGTCCTCCAGAGAGGCTCCTCTTGTTCAGTCTGAAGTGAACAAAGAAGCAAGAAAAACAACGGAGGTAAAATAGTGGCAGGTGTCTGGGTGTTAACACATACACCAATTACTCTAATTTCACCTCCTTTTCCTCTTCCTCCTCATCCACCTCAACAAAACCACGACAAGGCCCGCAGACCAGACAGAAATTGGTCCCTTGGAGGCTCCTGTGGCCTCGTTACTGAGCAGAGCGCTGGAAAACTCACACAAACACCGGCTCCCTCACACACACAGGCCCCTGAACACACCATCAGATTTATTCTCTTCTTTGTTCCCATTTGTTCCCATTACTGGAACCTAATACTTTCTTCTGTCGTCCAGTACAGAGCCCTAATTTCCTCTCCAGCCGTTGAGTGCTCAGAGTGCTGCCAGCAAACACTGCTGCCAAGGTGAGAGCTGACCATCACCCACCTGACAAGGCCGGGACATTCAGCAGACGAGCTGTAGGACCGAGAAAACAGCAGGACTGATTGTCCCCACGAGCCTCCCCTGTACTCACTGCAGCATCACATCAGCTGAGCAAACTGCAGACGAGCCGCCGGGATCATCCAAAGCTGGTTGTGATACTGCAGCAAAAAATAACGACAGAAATCTGAAACATGTCATCATCTCCGATTTGATGATTCTTTAAATGCACAAAAACAGGAATGAAAAGGAAGTGATTACATAACTTTAAGATAACATAAAACCTGTGAATATCCAGAGAGATTATTTCTTTTCACACACTCAGGGCTGTTTTTACCAAATATTTAATGGATTTTATTTTGT
Organism: Pseudochromis fuscus; assembly: GCA_900323345.1. NCBI lineage: Eukaryota > Metazoa > Chordata > Actinopteri > Pseudochromidae > Pseudochromis > Pseudochromis fuscus. The sequence goes on along the minus strand of OOFC01033844.1, from coordinate 2,405 downwards.
TGGTTAAATCTAAAATACTGTTGTATTCACCCAATGGTAATTCTTTTTATTCAACATTTAGTTGTTTTTATCCAGTATTTGATAGTGTTAACTCATTATTTTGTTGTTTTTTTCCAAACAGTTGTTGTTTTTATCTAGCATTTGCTTGTTCTTTGTTGTTTGAATTCAGTATTTTATCTACCAGACAAAAACAGCCCATGTTGTTTTAAATTCACCCAGCATGGAGTTAGTCCAATAGCCCAACCCACAAAAATAACATTTAGGGAGAAAACAACAAAATTCTGGATATAAACAACACAAATCTGGGTTTTCATTCAACACATTTTGGGGTAAAAACCACAAAATACTGAATACTAAAAATAACAAATTAATCAGTAACACTCAGAAATATTGAAATGCCATTTTGTTGTGTGTGTTTGTACTGTGTGTACTGCATGCTGCAATGACAAAATAAAGCTTGCTTTTATTAGGTAGTTCTTCTATTGGTTAAAACAACAAAGTTTGGGGTAAACACCAAACATGTGACCAGGTTAAAACTACCCAGCGTGTAGCTAGTCCAATATTGACCTAGTTCTGGGTTAAAACAAACCAACAGTTACTTGTTTGTTTTCATTGGTCTGAACATTTTTATCATCCATCACTGTTTGAAGAAGTAATGAATTTAACAATCACAAAAAGTCGACCCGATGAAGAAGAAAGATCAACAAACTGAATCAGCTGCAGGTTTCAACTTTTCCTCTCAGCTCTTAGTGAAACAAGGTCAAAGTCCCAGGATCCTTTTTAAAAACTGTACGACTGGACTCTGCTTCAGCCCAAACCTCCAGAGATCTGAAGGACTTCTTCAGCATTTCTCTAACAACACAGATTCACATTGAGACACGATCCACCTAGCTTCATGTTGACTTCTGAACCACCTTCAGCACTTCAATGAAATCTCTGTAACGGCCCAGTAACACACTCTTTCACAATCATTTCAGCCTCAGACTGCTTTCAACAGCAGTGTTTCAGACAGTTGTTGCAGAGATTTAACACCTCTCTGGATCTCTGCCGAGTCGTTTCAGGCACATCTCTAAACTGACTCAAATTTTCTTACTTTAAAAATGTCCTCACATCTGATTTCTTTCATGAATGATAATAAAACTAGGGAAACATAAAATAATCTGGTAGTCACTCTGCAAAGCTCACACACATGGTACCAACTCCACTTTACTTCACTCCCCTTGGTACCGTTTCCCTGATGGAGGATCGTATCTAAGTTAATGTTTCACTAAAGCTTTGATAAAGAGAACAACACGTTTCTTCAATGTGGGGAAAACACTGAAACATCCAGTGTGTAGTGTGTGTGTGTGTGTGAGTGTGTGTGTGTGTGTGTGTGTGTGAGAATATTGATCTGCTGCAGTGATGATTCAAACCAATAACATTTTAGTTCCTGTGTTGATCTGTTGTCTGCCTCATGTCATGTTGTTTTGTTTCTCGATTTTATTTTGGGCTGGTTTCTAAATGTCATTATTTATATATATGGTTATATTTTCCTAATTTTCAGTCTTGTATGTTTTTATGTTGAAAAGAGAGAAAGTAAACTGTGATGCTCTTTCTGTCGTGTTCAGGGTTTTAACAAACTCTGAGTCACTTCTTAAACTCTGAGCTGACAGAGGCTGACTTTCTTTACAGATGATCTGAGTTGGTTTAATCAACTCTGAGTATGTTCACTCTGAGTTGAGTGTGTGCACAGCGAGTGTAAAAAACCCACATTAATGGAGCCCTGACTCTGCTGTTCACCATGGCAACCAGAGACAACAACCCTGCTTGAACAGGAAATCTTTATGCGCACGTATGGTGACTTTGAACAGTTTTTTGGAAAAAGTAAAACCACAGCAGGAGAGAGAGCTTGTGTGGGAGAACATCCACATTTTTAAAACGTGCTTCATTCATTTAATAATTTAGTTTCGGCTCAAGTGGCACAGCATCATATTAAAGGGGGGGTATTATGCTTTTTCCAGATATATTGTACCACTCTATGGCATACTCCAATGACTATGTTACCTTAGGTTGATCTGAAAATGCTGTAAATAAAAAAAACAACCTTTATGAAATTTGCCCTCGCATCATGGCCGTTCTGAACGCCTCGATATTGGACTCTGTCTCTTTAAGAGGCTCCGAGCCTTTCAGACACTCCCCCTTCAGCACGCTGTCCACGACGTCATCACAACACTGCTTCTCCATGCCGTATTGACAACTTTCGCTGCGTTGTTTTGGAAAAAAAGTTATTTTTTATCACGTTTGAGCGATGGCGACGCAAGATGTTGTACAGCCTTATGAGTACGATCCTGTGTCCGACCTGGAAAGTGCATTTTCTGATGAACTGGAGAGAATTCAGAGGCTCTTACAGGACGTGTCTGCACGGT
>OOFC01033840.1:0-21560 GCA_900323345.1 Pseudochromis fuscus | reverse complement strand
ACCTTCCTGGAGAGCTGTGGCGTGGCCGACCTCATCACGACCTGCTACGGGGGCCGCAACCGCAAAGTAGCTGAAGCGTTCGTGAAGACGGGGAAGGTGAGTTTTCTGTTCCTTTATACCCAACACATTAACACATTTAAATCAGTTTAGCAAAGACAGTGTTATATTTAGAGGAAGAACCTGGTTTATGTGCAGCCACCATCACACCTCCACTCTTTCAAACTGATGTTTACAAGATGTTTAAGAAACTCTTCATATTTACATCAGCAGATGTATTTTCTTATACTGTGGCCACCAGGGTCTTCTACTGACCTCAGCTGTGGAAGGTCAATAAGGTGTTAAATAAACACTTTTTTGGAAACTTTTCAAAGTAAAAGCCCTCTAGGGTTTCACTGAACAGAAACCCTTCCTTCTTAATAAGGCCTTAATTGTGAAACATATGCAGACACGCCATATTTATTTTATTCATTGTCATCAACTAATCGCCCTGCAGGGTTTGGATTGTTTGCTCTGTGCTGTGTAAAAAAAATTACACAATTTCAGGTGATTATACACTAAGTGGAGTTTATAATATTTAATTTCTACCAACAGTGCTCCTACTAAATATTACACTGTTCCTTTAATTACCACACTGTAATTACTGTGTCTTCACGACTCCCTCAGAGGAAGACAAAGGTCGGATCTAAATGTGGCTGCAGTCTTTTATAATAAGACTTCACTACTACAGTCATGTTTTATTTTCAGAATGAAGTGAATTATGGAGCATTTACACTGGTACCTACTCACTTCTCTTCGCCTCGGATCGCTCGGGATCGGCCCCTCGGTTGCATTTACATTGCCGAGGATCGTCCTTCCTCTGTGTAGCTGGCCGTCATTCGTGACGTCATCTTTTATGCGATTCTTTTGTTTCTGACCGCGCCGTCCAGCTCCCGCTGAATTTTCTCATCGGCGACTAATGACAGAAAGGTTTGCACCTCGTCCTGAGTCCATGGGGCAGGATTTCTAACAGCTGCCATTTCTCTTCTTGTTGTTATTTCAAACACGTCTGCACGGTTTGCTGAAGATTTAAAAATGCCGCGTGTTTGCGAGGACAGATAACGTGCCGCGCAGTGATGACGCAACGACGCAGTGACGATTCTGACCAATAAGATATTAGTACCTGGTCCGACCTGACCCGGTACTGTTTTTGGAACCGCAGGAGAGGAGGTATGAGAAGTTGTACCAGGTCCAGGTACTTTTTGCCAGTGTAAATGCGCCATTAGATGTCTAATATTTGCAGTGGTGTTTGTAAACACATTCAAATGATGTCACCAGCTGATTTACTCTTTAAACACAAAGCTAAATAATCATTTTAATTGGTTAGTTTACATGTAAAACACTTTCCAGTACGCTCTATGTTCACAGCTGCTTTCCATCTATTTTTGTGTTCTATGTTTTTGCAGCCAGCATCCAGTGGCCAGTGGAGTATTACTCTTTTTTGCACTTTTGCCTCAACCTCATTTTGGATCCCCAGTTGCTTGCTCTGTTTGTACATAGTGTATGGTGCAGACCTTCTCTTTTCATTGGTTTAAGAATCTTCTGTTTCTTGTGTTGCTCAGTCCATCGAGGATCTGGAGAAAGAGATGCTGAACGGTCAGAAGCTGCAGGGACCAGCAACAGCAGCCGAGGTCTATCTCATCCTCAAGCACAAAAACCTGGTCGACAAGTAAGTGGATCAGCAGCACATACACTGGTGTCACTGTTCCATCTTCCATGTTTGGCCTTATTCCTCACTGATGGACGCCTCCTCCCTCCTGCAGATTTCCTCTGTTCAGTGCAGTGTATCAGATCTGCTACCAGGGCCACCCAGTCACAGAGTTCATAAGCTGTTTGCAGAACCACCCAGAGCACATGTAGGGGGGGAAACAAACCGACCAGTGCCTTGTTGACGGAAAACACGACCACTCTTCTGTTACCTGTCAGAACTAGACGGAGGATGACGCGTCACTCCACAGCTGTCGTGCAACTGAACGAGTCCAGCGAGCGAGGCCGTGGCCAGGTTGCATAACGTGTTTGTTCAGCTCTAGTTCGACAACTTTGTCCTCAACATTTTTTTTTTTTTAACTGCTCTCTTTTATTTTCTAGCGTGTACTGAAACTTGAAGGATACTTGTTGGGATTTCTCCATGTGATGGACAGATAGCTCTTTTTTTTATCCTGAGGTACACATCTGTTTTTAAATCGCAGCACTTATATAAAAATCTAGACTTCATAGGAAATTAGTTCAGTTTTAACTCCAGAAAATGTGAAAGTGATTGACATTCAGGCGCTAACATTTGTACAATGTTTATGAGGTACTCCATAATGCATCCAGAGAGCTGCACAGGGCCGACCACTCCGGGCAAAGAGCTATCGACAGCCTTCTGTAGAGAGAGATTTATCCTGATCTAACATTAATGTTGCCGTCCAGCCAACGCCTGTCCATCACAAGTCGTTCAATTATAGATGTAATACCTCACTTCGTTACGTCTTTGTATGCTTTAAGTGTCTTACATAATTCATTATGACATGTCCTGCCTTGTACTGTATACCAACATACTGTCGATCGCACAGCAACTGTTTCTAATTAAAGAAGAAAACAAGCTAATGTGCCTTAAACTGCATGGTTGTTACGTTTTGGGTCAAACCAAAGACTTTAAAAAACAATTATAAAAATCTGCTTTTTTTTTTTTCATCCTGCTGAAAATCCCGTTCAGTTGTACATTGTGGCTTCATGTTCACTTTGCTTCGACTTCAGTACAGATTCTGTGGAAATGAGTCGCTGCAGGAAACGGTGTTTTTCAGGACGACAAACAGCGTCTTTTACTGTAGTTAGTAAAATGAAGGTTCCAGGTGGATGATTTCTGTGTCTACTTTCAAACCTGACTTGTGTTAAAAAATGTTTTTAAAAACTGCTGCACGGATCTCCCTCTGCTCGTCCTGACATACACCACTCTGTGCAACGTATTCCTCTGAAGTTTTAATGTCGCTGTGTTGTCACAAGTCATCTTCTGGTAAACAATCATGCATGGCCTGATAACAAATGTGAATGAACTACAGACACACTGTTGTGTCTGACAAAGTTACAGCGTGACCCTGAGTAACAAAGAACGATACCTCTCAGAATCAGATTGATAATATCACAGTCAACTCATGTTCTCTCTCTTGTTCTCCCTCGACAGTGTTTAATAAATATTGTTGCAGAAGACATTCACAGTCCCACAGACTGAACAGTCCAACATTGTTTCAACAGAAGGTCGAACATGAGCCTCAAAGCCACAAGCGTCACTACTGAGGAAATATAGCAGGTTAAAATCAACCTGAATTATCTTTTTAACTATCCCTCCACTATGCCATTTGTTAAGATGATCCTGCCTGAACCTGTTTTAACTGAGTTTTAACTAACTTGTGTTGGAAATGATCTCAATATTTGTCTGTGAATAAATTTTTCCTGGTGTCAAATCATGGCTCAAATCGTTTTTTACTCTCTCATTAGAATCAGATGTAGGTAAACGCCTCTGTAGTTATCATCCTTTTTATGTCAAGCAGCAACGAATAGTTTGCCAGAGCTGAAGAGGCAGGGCCAACCGCTGCCATGGAAATGGAGTAAGCTATAGCAACTAGGAGCATGATGGAAACATCCACTGAAAGTTTCTGATAAAAACTCAGTGTTTAAAGGACGTATTAGAGCAGAGTGTTCAGTGGCAGACAGATCAGCGCTGATGGTAACTAGCTGTTTATTTCCATCTACTAATCTCATGTCTGTTTGTAACAACCTCCTGAACACTGAAGGGATGGAAAACATTTCTTATTTCCCCCTCCACACACAGTAGTGAGCGCTCCTGGTGGCAGAATACGAATACAAGATCACCTGTAAACATACAACCACAGACGAGCATCGACAACCCTCGTGTCATCACCACCAGAGGATGACAGCGAAGTACAGTACTTCAGACCTTTAATGGGTCTGTGTCTCAATTTTATCACATGCATCCATGCAGGTAATGCAATACACCAGTATTAACATAATGGCTAAAAGGCCTGGAGGCCAAATCCAGCCCTCCCACAGAAACACACATCAGAGAGTCACCAGGTGGTTTCAGAGCTTTGAAACAACCGGTGCCACAAAAACATGAAACGTCTCAACAGAGAAGCAAAACTAGTTTATTACAAGTAGTGGAAATGTAGCTAGCTTTACATGAGTGCAGTTAACAGCAGTGTACAGACATTCACTGTTGACCTGGAGCAGACAACGCTGCTGTGTGAGTATCATGAAATATGGAATCAACATTAGCAACTTAAATAAATCAGGAAAAAAAAATATGTAAACAAAAAGGGGAATGGAGCTTAAGACTATTGCAGTATGAATGCTCTGAAGAGGAAACTGCCCGCATCGCCCTTTTCAAGCTACAGTCGGTCGACCTTAAACAACCATGATCTCCTTGGTCCCAGGCAGAGGAGGCAAAGAGAGAGTGCACAAGTTGTAAAAAGACATAATGCAGTCAAAGCATAAAGCTGTTACAATCACGATGGTGATAAGAGTGACAGCCGGTGGACATTCGTTCCTGTTCCTCCTCTCGTCTTTGGTTTTACATCGTGTGAAACTGGCTCAGCTGTTTTGTTGCTCAGTTATTCCGTTCACCATCCCCACAAATTAAGACCGAATCAATAAAAGACGGGGATATGAGGAATAATTTGTTCACATACTTATCTGTTTGTTATTTAATGGACTTGGTCCGACTTCTAGGTTAAAACATGAAAACATGTACTCCCCACCTCTGTGGTGTGAGTCCGTGGTAACATTGTAACTTTATAATTCTCATTGGACTATTTGATGAACAGGCTCTAGGGAATAATACCTGAGAATGATTCTTTTAAAAACAGCTTCGATCTTTTCTGCTCGATGGATCCACACAGTGGAAACCTCTCCCTCCTCAAAGACACTCCAGTGGTGGAACGAACATGACGGCTCACTGACCCCGCTGCACCCCTGCTACTAACCTACCTCTAACTCCTCCCTCATCTCACCACAACTCAGAGTCTGTGAGGGTTGACCCATCTGTAGGTGCCTTCGTAGCGAAATCCGACTCTCTTCACGAGTTCGTCTGCTTCTGTGGGGCCACGGCTACAAAGAAGAGAGACACAGTTTAACGCCTGGTGTGAGGTTTCTCCTCCTGTTCAGAGCAGAGCGAGCAACGTTTCCCACCTTCCATATCTGTAAGGAATCGGCTGCGGCTTCTCGTTGTCTATGTGATGAAGGAGAGGGGTGAAGATCCTCCATGCTTCCCTTAGTTCATCGCTGCAGACACAGAAATAACATCAGGTGAATTACAAAAGATGTAAGGACTTTACACTCTGAGGCACAGAGACGAGGCTCTATGGCGCCATCTAGTGAAGCTCACAAGAAATCCCTCGCGATGTACTGATGACAGTTTTTATTGTGAGCACAGACTGGATTTAGAAATAGATGAAGCTCCTCCTGATTACCACCAACGGCCACTAGAAGCTAGCTCCAAAAAAACTCTGGCTCCAATTAACTTCAATTCAAAGATTGTCCATCATTCTGATGTCATTAGCTAAAGTTCATTCTTGTTATCAGTGATCTGGTGGTCCACCTGGAAAATAAATCATCATTCAGTAGATATTAGTCTTCATTAAGAGGAAGATTTAAGGCTGTGGTTAGTTTGTCTATGAACTCCTCAGGCTCTAAACAACCGACATGGTGACGCTAAAACCAATGATGACGTCATGTTAAAATCTATAAACAAACAGTCTCCGGTTCAGAGGCAGTAACATGGGAGCAACAGTGGCGGGAAACAAAGACGCACCTGCGTACAAAGTGCATCTGACTCCCACAGAACACGTCCAGGATGAGACGCTCGTAGGCGTCTGGAAGCTTCACATCCTGAAAACAAGGAGAGCTTTACATCATTACTCGGAATTAAATTAGTAAAACAACTCAGAAAAATAAAACCATGTGATGTAGGCAGCTTTGTTCGGGTCTCCAGGGTTTTTGAGCTAAAATTAAATCAAACAAAACATAATAATAAGTCTTGGAAATAAAAATGGAAACAACAGTTGGTGGATCTTGAATTTAATGTTCACTCATTTCTGATAAGATAGAGCATTTTATATATTTGGATGATGGATTGTTTGTTGTAGTTTTGTCATAAATAGTAATCGGATTGAGAAGTGTGAATTTTTCCTGGCCTCATCATTCAAACGCACAGCGACGGCAGCTAATATGGTTACTCAGTTTCACTGTGTTTCCAAAATATTTAACTTTGGAGGCAGGTTTTACACACAGCTCATGTTTCCCAGTAAGGTATTAAAAATAAAATGTGTCCAGACGTCTGTTTCATGAATCAGTCACTGCTCATCGCTGCCTCCCTCCACCATATCTCCTATCATATACAAAGTAAAGTCAGCTGTGATGTAAATGAGGTAAATGTACAACTTCATTATCCAGCTGAGGTCAGATAATCAACACTAAGATCATTTTGTGTAGGCTGCAAACTCCTAAGTGCTTCCTGCCTTCTCCTGCTTCACACCTGCAATGCTCACAACACAGGAACCTGAACCTGCCTTGTATCTGCTTTTGTAGGTGAGGTCCAGCTCTGTTTCTTCAGGGCTGAAGTAAACGCCAGGTTTCTTGCTCATCATCTTGGCGTAGACGGCCTCGTTGGGCTGCACGCGCACCACCAGCTCGTTCCTGCGACACTGATTTCCAAAGATGTCTCCCGGGACGTCTGTGAACTGCAGCCGCACCTCAGCTTTCCTCTCATTCAGAGCTTTTCCACAGCGAAGGATGAAAGGGACACCTGAGGAGGAACATTCACAGACATTCACCAACATGATAAAAGGCCACGAGAAAAGTCTGATGTTAAAGTCTGTCTGTACCGTCCCAGCGCTCGTTGCGCACATAGAGCACAGCGGTGGCGAAGGTGGCCTGAGTTGATCCTTTGGGGACTGTGGGATCGTCAAGGTAACCCAGTTTGGCGTCTCCCTCACCCGCTGGATCTCCCTCATACTGACCCAGCACCACGTCGGATATGGAGACAGGAGCAATGCACTTCAGCACCTTCACCTGTGAGAGGAAACATACGATAAGAGAGCAGATACATTTTCTTTTTTTTACTCCTATGAACCCAAATACACTGAAAGTCTCTGTATTAGTTTCCCTGAAGGTGTTTCAGAAACCCTGTTCAGATGTGGCTACTTTCATCCGTCTCAGGTTTTGAGGACAAGTGTTAACGGCCACCAAAACACAATGAGAAGGTCCCAAGTGGTTTGGAACCACAGACTGTTTATAGAAATGGGAGTGACGTCACCTGTTGGTTTGTGGTTCTGAAGCCAAGAGATCAGCATTTGAACGTCACCATGTTGGTTGTTTGGAACCAGAAGTGACCATATTTGGATATAAAGTAGGAAGTGAGGAGGCGGGTCTAACCCTTGAACATGAGATCACTGACCAATGTGTATGAGACTGAACTTCAGAGCTGCTCTCATTGGAGAAGAAGCTTGTCGATCCTGCTAATCCCGCCCCTAAATCTTCCTCTTTTTGAAGCCTAATCTCTACTTAATGATGAAATGACTTTCAGATGAGAAGAAGAATTAACTTTAACCAATGACATGTGGAAAAAGTGTAGTGACAGAATTTCAAATGACCATTTTTTGAATTGAAGTCAGTTGGAGCCAGAGTTTTTTGGAGCCAGCCTCCAGTGGCCATCAAGAGTACTGCACCTTTCTGCACTTCTATACCCCACTTGCTTTGACGTGTTGTATATACAGTGTATGTTTGGAATACATGTGACCACAAACCTTTTGTAGTGTACACCCCCTGATGCATCCCCAATAAGGAGGTGACACATAAAAACAAAGTGTTCTCGCCCTGTGCTCATTTGCAACTTTGTCCTCTCACCTAAAACTGTGTGAACAGCCCGTAAATGTCCAACAGTTCATGAATCATTTCCCTTCTCCTGTCATTTAGTTAACTGTGCTAACTGTTTACAACAACTGGTGCTCAAATGGTGTTAAGAGGTAAGATAAACCTTATTAATCCCACAATCAGGGAAATTGTTGTTACATAATAACTGTGCAGCCCCGACGTTGCCGTAGTTACATGCAACACAAGTGGTCGGCAGGACGGAGACACATTTAAATACCAGGTGTGAACTCGAGACGGATGCAAGCAGCCAAGTCTGAACAGAGATGGAGTGTTTGGTTTCAGCACGACCGTTTCATACCTTCTCATCCCTGACATCATCAGAGCTCGTGGAAGCTGGTTTCTCCATGGCAACCAGGCAGAGCATCTGGAGCAAGTGGTTCTGCATGACATCTCTGATCATGACAAAGACAACAGGCGGTCACACAAAACACACAGTGTGAAGGCAGTGAATGTGTTTAAATTAAGAGGACACCTGAAAGACTTTGCTTATACTGCCACAGTGCATGTAAACATCTAATAAACAGTTTATAATTGACTTTAATGTCAATCTATGCAAATACAAGGTTTGATTAGAAATGTGTTTTACTATATTATCATTCTGATCACCTGTTTATACACCAGCTACCAACCAGAAGGACTTATAATAATGTAAAGCTCCACTTATTGTTCTTTGCTGATTTTTATCTAACTTCACTTCAAACCTCGGTACAAAACCATTATACTTTGGTGTTTCCCTGCTCACCGGATGATGCCAAAATCATCAAAGTATCCTCCTCGTCCCTGAGTGCCGAACGGTTCTTTAAAGGTGAGAACGACGCAGGCCACACTGTCTCTGTTCCAGATCGGCCCAAAGATTCGGTTCCCAAACCTGCCGTGAACATCACGTCATTGTTTACTGCTCAGCGGGACAGCTGTTCATGACAACATGCAACAACATTTATCTTCAGTTCTGCTCTTGGATAGAAACCAATTTCTATTTATACCGTAGCATATTCCCGGGGGCTTTTCTCAAGCACAAACCAGCTGAAACTGAAATGTTGCAGTATTTAAAAGGTCTTAAATTAACAGCAGATTATTGTTTGAACATTTAAAAAGACACAGAACTCTCCTTCCACAGAGGGCTTGAAAAATAAAAAACAAGGAAAGACTTGCTGACAATGTTGTGCTCTTTATTACAAAGCTGTAGATGCTTGGTTATAAACTCACATCAATCAGACCTTTGTTCTTCTGTGCTTATTATACTTTACGTCACATCAAAAAAATAAAAGCCCACTTCAAGGAAGATGGTTTTCTGACCTGAGCACCATGAGGTTCTGCACCATTTCTTTGCCCAGGTAGTGATCTATGCGGTAGATCTGTTCCTCACTGAAGAGGGAGGAGAGGTGAGTGGACAGCTCCTCGGAGCTCTGAAGGTCACGTCCAAACGGCTTCTCCACAATCACCCTGTTCCAGCCCCTGAACAACACACGAGAAGAACATGAACAGGTCAAATTTAAACTGGTTTCCACTTGAATTGTTTCACAGCTGCAGGTATTTTCTGATTCCTTTGGACTGACATGATTAAACAGTTATGAATGTAGCTGTTCAGATGCATTACTCATATATTAGGAACATATGAAGGAAACACGTAAAGTTTTTTCTGCTGAGCTGCACGGTTGATACATTGTGTACTTCAAACTGATGCTGCTAATGTTGCAGACAGATACTGCAACACACACCTCCTAAACAGGGCTGCAACTAACAATTTCTCTACTAATTCATCTGAAGACTCTTTTATTGGCTATTTAACAAAATAATGTGAAGATTCTCAGTCATCCAGGTCACAGTTATCCAAGTAGCATTAAATCACAGTAACTGGACTTAGTAAAAGTTACTTGAAGACGTTTTCTCTCTCATCCGAGAGACTTCCTCAGTTCTGGCAGACTGGTTGGGAGCAGCAGGTTTTAAGGTTTGTGACTCTCCTGGGAATGAAGGAGTAGTGCAGGGGTTTCAAACTTGTGCCATGGAGGGCTGAGACCCTGCAGGTTTGATTTCCAGCTGGGCTCTAAAGCAGGTGATGTTAGTGATCAACAACTCCTTCAATTTGAGGGAAGGCACTCATCAGTGAGATCAGCTGCTGGAGAGATGGTTGAAAAGAAAACCTGCAGGGTCTCGGCCCTCCATGGCACGAGTTTGACACCCCTGGAGTAGTGAATGGATGATGCTTCGTTGAAACCATCTAGAGAAACCATCCCTGAACAGAGGAGGGGGTCTACAAGACCACCTTTCATCCAGCTACAACACTGTCCTCTCATTCATGGATGAGAGACTAAATGTCTTCAAGTACTTTAACTAAGTCCAGCTGCTGTGATTTAATGCTACCTGGATAAATGATGAAGAGATGCAGCAAACTCAACCTCAGACTAGGTCCCTGAAAAATGATCAAAACTGTTGTAAAATGCTGATCAAGTAAACAATCTATAGTCTACTAGTGCTATTTTATTGAAAGAATTTCTTTATATGCCTAAAACTCAAGAGTAAACCTTTGGTAAACTGTACAGAACCATCAGTGACATCCCTGCAGGTTTACAACATGCTGCTGAGATCTACATCTGATGTGTTGACAGTCATTCAGGCACAGACACAAACACAACAGTCAGACAGAGGAGTGTGTACTGTGTGTACTGACTTTGTGCTCATGCAGTGGTGCTTGATGTTCTTTGTGACGTCGTGGTAGACGGTGGGCGGCAGGGCCAGGTAGAAGAGTCGGTTTGCCTCGAGTCCTCCGGGAAGAGACTGGATGTGGGTGTGGAGTTTGGAGAAGGAGGCCTCGTCTGCGTATTTCCCACTGATGTAGGTGTTCCTGCTGAAGAAGGCCGAGAGCCGCTCTGCTTCTGTGTCCATCACCTGGACCAGAGGGAGCAAAGAGGACAGAGGTGTTTCACTGAGGTACTGAAAAGAGAGAAGAGTTTCCTTCCTACTAATATTACATTACATTCAGTGTTGTCAAATCCTTCTTCATTAAACATGTGCAACAGCCACGTAAATATTTTAAACCCAGTGATGTTTGCTTTTGTTTGGGCGTTACAACACATCTTGGCATGTTCTGGCAGGTTAATCTGTTGAACTTGTTGAAGTAGATCCACTCGTCTCATTATAGATGATCAATAAAAACAATAATATCTGGTGGTAAATTAGTCTTGAATGAATGAATGTACTTTGTCCTGAAACAGTTGGTAGATTTTATGTTTTACTACCACCTGTTGTATCTCACGACCTCCCATAAATTATAGAAAAAAAAGCAATCTCTTGATTTGAAAAGGTCCAGTTTTACCTTCAGGTACGGCATGCAGGCGGTCCTGATAGCATCGACTGTCAGGTCAGAGCGAGCAAAGCCCACAAAGTACGTCTGCTCGGGGAGGAGGCCGTCTCTGAACAACCACCTGGGAGGAAACAGAGGAGCACACACTTCATTAAAGAAACTTCTGGAGCTCCAGTTTTCAGAATAAATCTCTCATCAGACTCTGCCTTCACTCACCACAGAGTTGGGTAGATTTTTTTCTTGGCCAGATCCCCCTACAGGTGCAAACACACAATCAGAAACATGACTTCACCTTCAAATTACTATGTTAGCCACACAATGATTATGCAGAGTGGAGTCACAGTGACCTCTGTCAGTGTGGAAACTACTTTCCACGACACAAGGTGTTGCAGGTAAGTAAGTAGGCTGTTTTGGTTTATTAAAGGATTGCACAACCTCAGTAATCCCACTGGAAACAGGTGCCAACCACAAAGAGACAAAAGAGTGCTGCTTATTGAAATCCTCGTGAACTGCACTGCTGCTGTTTTACAAGTCAACACTTTGTAACAGTGTCTGTAATCACTGTGAAGCCTGACAGCAGACCCTCAGGAAGCAGTGACGACCTGAAACATCAATACAAAGAATGACCCATATCACACACCGAAACATTTCCCACAGTTCCCATGACAACACGCTGCTGACCTCGATCACAACCTGAGGAGCAGAGCTGTGTAACATGTAACCCTGCAGCTTTGTTTGAGCTTGAATGATTAAAACGGAGATGAGAGGTACCGAGCAGAAATCTGTAATGTCACACTTAACCTGCAGCACACACCTCTGCTGTTATCACGAAGCTGAACTACAATACCTACAAATTAGTAGCAGTGGGTAAATGTTTGAACATGTGGTGTGACTTGTGATAAACATGAATGCCTTGTTTAAAAAGTACACCCACGTAAACAGCCACACACACACATCCATAAAACAAGCAGAACCAGAGTGAGCCTGCCTGTACACAGCCCGGCCCTTCCCTTGATCTGCCTGCATATCACAGTGAAAGAAAAACGCTGACAGCCAGTGACACTGCAAAAATCAGCGACAGCGCCCCTCTCTCCTACAAAGACCAAACGGTGACAGAAAAAGGACACAGGCAGTGAATTACTGCTTCTACAGGTCATGTGTCTTTAAAGATAACTAAACATGAGATGATGGTTCTTTTGAGAACTGATTTGGCTGAGTTTAGTGTTACTGGTGCTTCATTTACAACCTTACAGGAAACATGAAGCTGTCTCAGATAAGGACAGAGCAGTGAAGGAAGAAGAAACTGAAACATTTTCTAACAAGAAAGGAGGAAACAAACTGAAAAAGAAATAGTTTTAGTTCCTGAAGTTAACACATGACAACTATGAGGAAATGTTTTATTGTATTCTTTAGCTGGAGCTTGTTTAACTGTAATTACGTTTAGGGACGAGCACAGACATGTTTATGAACTGAGCTTTCATACTGAATATGATCGATGCTCGTTCACACAGACTAAATGTGAATAGCAGGTATTGTTCATAGTGTTTTTTGTTTTAATCCACTGACTTTATCCAGTTAAATGAGACATTCCAGTTGTAAAATGTTGTGATTGTGTCCTGAATGAGGAAGCTGAAGTTGAAAGCACTGTCTCAATCTGAGGCTGTTTGCAGAAGCCTGGTGAAATCACTTTCAACATTTCCTGATCGTGGTTTGTGTAACTACCTCAGTATGTTTGAAGATTTGTTTTACATTATGGCTGAAAAGTTTACTCGTTATGTAAAAATCACACGGTAAACTTTGTGGGGCACTGCTCCAGACCACGAGCCCCCATCATGTAATTTCACAAGCGTGCACTTTCTTATCAGTTTCTATTTTTGGCTGTATTTATACAACGACTGAGTGTACTCTCACCGATGCTCCCATGATAATGAAGACGTGAACGTCGGACTGACGGAACTCTTGATCATCGTGCAGCTCCTTCCTCAGCTCCCCAAACACCTCCGAGCGAGAAAGAGGAATGTTGCTCATTTTCTCTACAAAGCAGAAAAACAGAAAATCCAGTTAGGACATCGGTGCTTCACGTGTGAGACCGACCATCAAGACGACAAACACAGACTGCACCCTACCACAGGAATTTGTCACTAGCTCTAAAATTGTGTAACAATGAGTTCCTAAAACACCACAACACCACACACAACGTCGAGCTGGTGGATATACTGTCTTACAAACAACAAAGGAATCTGGAGAGTTCACTACATGTATGATACAGTGGGAAGATTTTAGGCTTGAAAAGTAAAGTGAAGGAGCTCTTTTGCAATAACATCAGGAGTTTTTTTAATCTACACATTGGATCATACCGTCTGCTGATGTCGCTGAAGCTGTTTGGGGTTGTGGTTGTTCTGCAGAATAGATTTAGGTCTGATCAGACACCACTGTGGTACTGCACCAACATCTAAAACCTTTGTACGGAACCAAAAACATTTTATGCCACAAAGCTGTGGAAGCATTTCTCCTACCATCCCCACCAGCCAGCGGTTTCAGTCTGGTGTTTTGGTAAATTTAACAGCCTAATAAATACACACTGAACTGTTGCCAGCCCATTAATAAAAAAAGGTAACTTTTTGTGAGTATTCACATCGACTCATTCAAGGGATTTTGATTATTATTACTATTTTACACATTTATATACCGTATTTTCCGGACTATTGAGCGCACCTGTCTATAAGCCGCTATTGAATTTATTCAAACAGTTTCATGTGGTCCACTCTGACCGGGTCTGATGTGACAGGGCTAAATGTATCGGCAGCATGGAGCTTGTTAGCTTGTAAAAAGCCAACGAGCTTCGTGCCGCCGATACATGAGCAACAAAGGGTGTTTAAGCCACAGGGTTCAAAGCGTCGGAAAAAGTACGGTATAGTCCAGAAAATACAATATATGCAGTAAGCAAAAAAGGGTAAAAAAAATAAAATAAAAATTCAGGTTAACCACAGACACCACATTCAGAGTCAGTGCTGTTGAGATGTGACCTCTGCTTGAACTCTGGGAAGTACTGATGTGGGCTCTAATCTATCGGCTCTAATGTACTTAACATACTCTGCAGCAGAGGGTCGTCCTTTCCTGGCGTGGTCCTTCATAAGTTTCATCCTGATCTGTGATGGTTTAGGGGACTGCACTTGATGGCATGTCAGCCCTTTTTTACCCAGTTGAGCAATCAGGGTCACTGCACTGATCTATTTATATAGGGCTATTTGCTGTATACCGACACTACATCCCCACACCTGACTCAAATACATTAAAACTCTGACCAGTTATCTCTTGACAAGGCAATAACCTCATGAAGATGGTTAAGATATTAGTTAAGATATTAGTGAACACATAGAGACATAAGAAACATGTTTTGCTTAGCACACACAAACACACAATAGCTTAATTCCTGCTATTTCATGGTTTTGATGTTTTCAGCTTCAGGAAGAAAAATCATAAACAAAAAGAAACCACTTGACGTCTGGGCTGGTGCAGTAAATTAGAATTACATGGTTCCCAGTGGCAGCACCTCACAGGTTAAACACAGTGCAGTAAAGAATCAAGTTAAATTAATATTTGTCAGTGTAACACTGTTGTTGAAAATGTGCAGATAAAACTTAAATAACTGAGTAAGTGCAATCACAAACAACAAGTCTATTAACCCACTGCTGACTGACAGATGGTTTTTTTTCAAGCTACAATTCTGCACATTTAAAGATGTTAACTTCACACATTTGAGAATTTGCAACTTTTCTATAAAACTGTAAATTGGATCAAACAACATTTAATTTTATCATCACCATGCTAGTATTTAGCATTTCTGGACTTTAACAGACTTAATGTAAGAAAACACTTCACATACCATAAAC
Organism: Pseudochromis fuscus; assembly: GCA_900323345.1. Classification (NCBI taxonomy): domain Eukaryota; kingdom Metazoa; phylum Chordata; class Actinopteri; family Pseudochromidae; genus Pseudochromis; species Pseudochromis fuscus. Next base: position 6,401 of record OOFC01033840.1, on the reverse strand, counting down.
ATTTAAAAGAAAAATGTAATAAACTGATTGATTAATTTGATATTGAACTTATCATTTTATATACATATTTTTTCTCACTGTAGCTTGTTAACTATGAGTATTTGCTGGGTTCATTTTGTAATATTAAGAAGTGAATATCTAAAAGTGTTGTACCACACCATGGTGGAGCAATGAAATTAAAAGAATTAACGTAGATATATAGATATAATACAGAAACCAACAGATGCTCTAAACAGCAGGATGTAGAATATAGAAACACTGTCTTCTGCTTAGTTGCGCTGTACAGTGTCTAGGTTTTAAAAAGAGGGTGGGACAGATGCAAACATTTGAATGAAGCAGCTTATTCAGGAGATAACCAGGAACTACTAGTTGGTTCAGTAGTTTCTGCACTGACTTCTTCCTCGTCTGTCTGTAACATCCACACGCCTGAAATAAAAACAACACTCCATGTGGATATCTGTCAGTACTGCTCCCAGGAATAGCCCAGCGCACAACAAACTATAATGATATTAGTCAAATCCTCCACCAAATCCTGTAATTAGAGGGATAAACCTTACTGCAAAACAGCCTCTCAACACAACCCGGGCTGACAGTCTGCTGTTCAGGGGGTGATAGGTTTCCTAAATATCCATGGTAGGGAGAGCTCAGATTAAAGCTACGATTAATCAAAGAAGCTTTTCCTCTTCCTGTGTCGCGCGCTGTTATGACAACAAACCTCAAACTGCCGCCCACAGCTAGCAAACAGCCACCTAGCCTCCGCCTAGCTAACGTTAGCCGGTAAAGTTTACTCACAAGTACGACGAGCGCTCGTGCAACTCACAAGTCCGTTAACGGGATGATAACCCGGCCGTTAAACCCGGAGCAAAACCCGACGACGGGACGCAACCTTTATAAGAACAGACAACAGAGGACGGTTCAGTCCAGCCCCAGTGGTGCTGCGCGTTCGCGTGCGCCCTGCCTACTTCCCTGTTTGACGTGACACAGCAGAAATGAGAGATTTTATTGGTTTGAGAGAAACTCACCAGCGCTCGCTCGAGATCCCATCACCACTGTCGAACCCTGTGACGTCACCGACTGTGCTTACGGGCGTGGCCTAACTGGACAGTCCCCTGCCTCATCCTCACCCCACGCGCACATACGCGCGCAAACACACACACACACACACACACACACCTCTGTTTACATCACTTCAGAGAACGTTACATTATTACATTGACTAAACAGCCACTTCCTTGAAGTTTACCGTAACCACAAATAATACTTGCCTAACTTTATCCCTCACCGCGAGCTTAATTAAAACATATTTATGCCCCACCCTTCAACCCGGTCCTATACAGAGAGTTATGTTCATCATTTACTGACACATATGAATACAAGTGGCTTGTATGTGGTGATTGGCTGCAAGTAAGATTTTACTATCTTTTTTTAAGTTTGTGCAGTGTTGTGTTCAATTTGTGTTGAAGCTTTTGAGATGATTGACCCTTGGCTTCTAGCACAGTGTCAGCTGTATAACTTTTATCTTCCATCCATACATCATCTATACCCGATTATCTACTTGGGTCATGGGGAGGCTGGAGACTATCCCAGCTGGCAAAAGGTGAAAGGTTGGATACACCCTGGACAGGTTGCCAGTCCATTGCCGGGCTAACATGCAGGGACAGACAACCACAGGCAACATGCTAACTCCACACAGGAAGGTGAGAGCCAAGATTCGACCCCAGAACCTTCTTGCTGTGAGGCAACAGTGCCAACCACCGCACCCCCTCACCACCCTACTTTTGTCTTAATACTTAAAAAAATAAACCTGAAATAAAATAATGTCATGAATTAATTCAAAACTGGATTGGGGGACTTTTTTGTAAATTAATATCCATTACATTCAAGGGTTTGCTAAACAGGATCACACCATGTGATTAAACCTCAGTCGGTTTATCAGTGCAGATAAACCAGAGTTTAAATTTTGTTGATATTCCCACACTGATGCACTTTACACAGAGTGTATGTAAAAGACAGACGTGGTTGATGGTGGTATTGCATTTTGATGCCTAGTTTGCCAATATTTTACCGCACAGTTTGTAATTTTTACCAAAGAGGGAGTAACTGTAATGTGATAGAGAAATATTTACTTAGTTGTATTGATCATGCATTGGGTTTGGTGTTGGTTTAACTAACTGTCCTTTGTCTCTCACTTGTTTTAAGACTTGTGGCTTCCTTTTGGGCAGCCATAAAGATGTTTATCTGTATAGCTGGACATCTGGACGTTATCTAATATGACAGGACATTTTGTTTCTGTTCCTCAGGCTACCTTGATAGGGTATCTTTATTGTTTGGGAACATGCATTATGCCTCAGGGAATGCTTTGTGAGAAGTGTTAATCGTAAAACTTAAGTAGGAGGTGTTGAGATGTATAAATACTGCCTGTGTGAAATCACTCTTTGAAATATTCCCCGTGCAATCAGTGAGCTCACATGGTTTTAATGTGCACAACTCTGTGATTAAGAAACTTGATATCTAACTGCCACATCGTTCCAACGTGATGATTTTACTTTTGCATCCACATAATGCTTCACTTTGTTCATATTGGTTCTAAGTGATCCCTTCCTTATTTAGTTTTATTTTACCTTTATTTGAACAGGAAGTCCCATTGAGATTAAAAATCTCTTTTACAACAGAGACCTGGCCAAACTGGCAGAGGGTTACAACGTATAGAAAATGAAACACAGTCATCAGATTAAAAACAAATAATCAAATACACTTTTAGCTTTCAACAAAAACAACCACATGGCTCTATCACCACATTCTTCATGATACTTTTGTATTAATTAAGAGATATCATTTAATCCACTTTAAGCTCTTTTTGAAGGTTTTTTCCAGGACCAAGGTGCATTAAAAGAGAAGACAGCTTTCTTTTATTGCACCTTGTGTAACTCTACTTTGACGAAATAGAAATCTGAATACCTCTCTCTGTTTCTGAGTTTTAAAGTTCATCTGAAACTAACACGAGGCCTCAGCAGTCAGAATTGATCAAAGTCAGCGGGTATTTCCCAAACTGTCACAAACTTCCCTCTTTGTGTTTAAAGAACAGAGTTTCTGCTTTGAGCTGCAGCCTGGGGACAGAAGCACAAAGAGAAAAGCTTGTAACTCAAAAGACTGTGACTTTTAAAAACATCCTCTGGGTTTGTCTAATCCAGACGGGCCCCAAAAGCTTTTTTGCACATAACAAAGACTGGATTTATTCTCTATCTTTTATAATCAGGATGACAAAGATAAGTTTGAAGTTGATACAGATCAGAGGGTCAAATAATTGTTGCAATGTGGATAAGGGCATGTTAGACACGCACTGTCCATAGTTAGTCTCAGATGAAGGCACGGCTTTGACTGACTCTGGTGGGTTTGTAGGTAGTCATGATCCCTTATTCTCAACACAGGGTGATACCAGTGTTACCAATCCAATCCTGAAAGGTGTCCCACTTTGGAGGGTTATTATTCTCTCTGGATGTCCTTCAACTCATCATGGATGATGACTGAGTCCTCCAAAGACTGGAGGTTGTTTGACTTATCCAGGGTCATTGTCTCTTTGTTAGACACCACATTAAAATGTCAGTAATTCCAAGTCTTACTCATGTTATTGTCAGGGACCAAACTGCGAGGAAAACAGGAAAACTGGTGTTTTTATGGTTTACATTTACCCAGATCCACAAAATACATCTATACTCAATATACAGCAAGAAGCATGTGATCCAAACAAACTGATCAAACAAATTAACATATTGACCTCATCGAATGAGACAAAGGGGGAACATATAGAGTATACTGGCACAGCCAAACCAAATGAAAACAAAATGCACACCAACTAAATCCTATAGTACACCAAGAACTCTTACATATGGAAGCTCTATAGGACATGTTTAAACATATTTTTTTTTCTCCGTTTTGCAGTGATAAGTTCATTTCAGGATCATTTTTCTCGTTATCTTGAGAAAACGGGAAAAAATCATCCTGAAATTAACTTGTTTTAGTGGCAAAACTGAGACAACAAAATAAATGTAATCATGTCCTTTTAGGGCTTCTGTACTAACTAACACCAATTCCCCAAAACAAATGTAAAAACACATGGTATGTCCTGACGGGCTCCTCCCTCGGCCACGCCTTTCGCCTCACTAGGAAGAGACATCTCGACAAACAAGAGAAAGACAAAATGATTATAACAGAAAATCTTGTATGAATAATCCTCCATTGTAAAAAAAAAAAAATATGCACACCGTTCAAACAGTGTGCAGTTAAGTAAATAAATTAGATATAATAAACTGTGTGTTGTGAACTGATAGATGCAGCTGATATGCAACACCAAACCTCCGTCCAGACTCTGAATAACTGTAATCTGACTACACAGAGACATGAACAATCCTCTCACACTATCAAACACCTGGCCGATGAGGGGCTCCTCAGATTAACAGTGAATGTGGTGTAACATCCTCTGACATGTTGAAGAGAGTGAACTGTAGAGAAAGAGTGAACGAGAATGAGGAAATAGAAATCTCCCTGCTTCCTTGTGTAACTAACTACAGCTCAGTGTTGTAACAGGAGCTGCTGCATATTTGAGATGATGTGGAAATGGGTGAAGATCGACACCTTTTCTGATGCTGCTTTTCAACTCAAACTATTCCTGATAATCTGTAGTGTTGAAGGTCAAAGGTTCATTGTCATGTGCTGTAGACACAGGGTCACAGTGCAGTGAAATCCTTTCGAGATGCACACGTCAACTCAGCACATGAGAAAACTAATAGTAACATCCAAGAGGAGTAGAATACATTAAAGTACGTAAAATTAAATTAAATACAAAAACAACAAATCAAATAGAAATACACTCCTGCTCTCAGAGTACAAACTCAGTGTGGACATGCACAGTATGCACAGTTCAACTAAAGAGGGACTGTCCTCTTTATTCATCAGCTGACCTCTATGAAATGTTAACAAAAGGTTGAGTACCTGTGCTCCACCTCTATTGTTACACTGGGACAGGCTTTCATTGCTTTGTTGGTCACATCCAGACAGCACCTCCATCCAGTGTCTTCAAACTGCAGAGGACAACATGGACACAACATGTAAAGTGCAAAAAAAGCAGAAAAACAAATGGACCAGCTCCCTGAACCTTTTAATTATCTTGGTTAATTACAGTGATTGTTGTTTTATCATCACACAGAAAATAACCTAATAATTAATATTGTTTTCAGACTGCTCAGCACTTTTTAATCCTGGACTGTATTTAGAAATAAAGTGTGTTTTTATTTTGTTCTTTTTACACAAATTTACTCTCAATGGTTTGTTTCTGCTTGTCCTACAGGCACTGCGGGTAGGCGGGGCTTGTTGCCGTGGTTACATGTAAACTAAACCGTTGTGATTTATTTACAGGGTTTTTTGTGTGTGTATCTGTGTGATTGTTTTCTTTGTGTGTCTCGGCTGCTGGCTTAGCTTCCCGGAGCTAAACTATGGCCTTCTTCGGTCTAACACAGCTGGGTTATCAACACCCAATAAGGGACAAAATGATGGTGGATCCCAGGGGAGCGTCTCATCCTCCGGACGGTAAGAGGAGCTGCTGCACGGCCATGTGAGCCGGAGGGTGGTTATGGTTAGAAGTGACCACAGGGTTTTATTTAGATGGATACAAAACACAAGTCGTGTGTCAGGTAACCCTTTGATTATAGACCCATTTACAGCCTACGTCATCAAGAAGCTGCGTGCGCATTTTGGCAACAGAAGTGCTCTGTCCAATTGTTTACCTGGTATTGTCTGCACCTGGTTGTTGTGTTTTTTATCTTGTGCAGAGAGTGTCAAACTCATGCCATGGAGGGCCAAGACCCTGCAGGTTTTCTTTCCAGCCACCTCCTAAAGCAGGTGATCTTGATAATCAGCGCCTCCTTCAATTTGTGGGAAGCAGCTAATGGATCAGCTGCTGGAGAGCCGGTTGGAAAGAAAACCTGCAGGGTCTCGGCCCTCCATGGCATGAGTTTGACACCTGTGCCTTAGTGAGTGTGGAAGCTTGTTGTTAGCTGTTAGCATTAGCAGCGTTAGCCGCGGTTTTGGTGCATGCCATCAGCCTGTTATCATTTTTATATTGGACACTGGCAGTTTATATTGTTAAGTTATCTGAACAGTTCATGTTCATTTCTGTTAAGGCAAAGAAAGTGAAATCAGCACACAATAATACTTACCCTGCCATACAGGTGCAGTTTGCAGTGTGTATATAATCCTCCACTTTGTTGATAATGACCCACGCCTGATACATTACCAAATACAAATAAATATCAGGCCACTGAATATCTGGCCACTTACTCACATCATTCTCCCATTCAGTAATTAAACAGGGATCTGGGAGCTGCCGGCCATTTGTTAAAGTGAGC
>OOFC01033839.1:0-23998 GCA_900323345.1 Pseudochromis fuscus | reverse complement strand
TTTTACCAACAACAAGGTACAACAGGTAGTGCAACTTTTTATCACGTAGTTAGTGCATCACAAACGTGGAGGGAACTTTTCCCTGATTCAGTAAACACGTGAAAGAAACAGTCTGATAGCGCTACGGTAAATCAAATGTTAGTGCAATCACAATATATACCCCCTCACTACGGCAGCCATAATTAACCAATATTGATCCATATATAAGGCGCCTCGGATTATAAGGCGCACTGTCGGTTTTTGAGAAAATTAAAGACTTTTAGGTGGAGCTTATAGTGCAGAAAATACGGTAAATTTGCTTTAAGAATTTCCCCAGTGTGAGACGAATAAAGTATCATCTTTTTCTTTAATCATGTTGTGAAAATTACCCCATTAGCTAACCCCTGCATGCAGTATACTAAATGTCAGCCATGATAAATATGAACATCAAAATAAAAGTTAAATACTCAAACCAAGGAGGTGTCCATCTTCAGGCCTTCAGGCAGAGCGAAGTCAACATCTCATACCTCCAGTCGATTCTCACAATGAATGTGTTATTTTCAAAGTGAGTTCCAATACAATCTGTATATAACACAAAATCCATTACAAAAACTGAAGTAAATACCAGCACAAACAGGACGTGTTAACTGATGAACAAGCAGAGCTTATAGATCCAGCATTACTGTCCTGCGAATTCAACAGTATACAATTCTGCGTGCACAGTGCTGATCAATACGAGTTGTGAGAAGAATACAATGGAGCCCATCTCCATCCCCACCCTCGTTACATCCACACACACACACACACACACACACACACAGCAATGCACCCTGACACGGGGCTCTTATTACAAACCCGTCCGTCACAAATGACTATAATCTATACTGTGCTCCCAATGGCTCTCCCGGGAAGCTCCCCTCATTTCATTTTTCATCTCATCCTCTTTCACTTTATTTCCAGTAATTCAAACCCACTAAATCCAAATATGAGTAGACACGGAGCCCTGCTGTTTTGACAAGTTAAATGACTACAGGCAATGATGTGCTTCCCAGCCAGTCTGTAAGCAGCACACGTCGCCAGCCACCGCCTTGCTGTGAGTTTAACACAAACGTGTTGATGTGTGCGTGGGCGTGCATGCTCCCTCCACGTGCACACTGCTCCTTATTCCTGTGTCCGCCCGACCCTCTGCAGCATCTTTTTTGAGGTGAAATTGAAATGGATTGTGTAGCTCAATATTTTATTGACATCAACTTCACAGAATGTTGCTGCAGTGACACCGGGGATAATTATTTCACCACAGATTTCTTCCTCTCTGCATTTCTCTCTCTCTCTTTCTGCCTTCCTCCAAGCCTTTCCATTCCTGTAGAGAATTAGTTCTGCATAAATTACCCAGTGGAATATTGAATCAGTCTCCAGCCACCAAAGGCGAGTCTGTGTGGCTGATTACCGAGCAGTACACACAACATGCGTGCAGACACACACACAGAAAAGAGGAAGAGGGGCCTCTAAGCGAGGAGCTGACACCATTGCAGAAAACATGGTAAGGAGGAGGAAGAGAAGGAGGAGAAGGAAGAAGGGGGAAGGGAGGGGGATCAGCCAATCTGGATATGGAGTAAAAGCTGTATTAGCCACCCTAGCCGCACACTATCTGCTCATTACTTAGTCATTAGCAGGGGCATGGTTTTAAAGGAGGGAGGGATCAATCAATTGTCATGGGTCAATGTTTTGCAGCCCCATTATGAACCTTGGGTGGCTCTGTAAATTAAGCACAGTAATTACTCATGTTAATTACACAAAGATGGTGGCCACATTGATCTACAAATACGTTTTGCATAATGTAAATGGTATGATGAGTAAACACTGGGTTGCACTCGAGTATTTAAAAGGACTGCCGCGCTGATCAGATGAGGGAGGCAGAGAGGAGCACTCCTCTCTGCTCTGAGTGGTTTGTAATCATTTATTTATTCTACTCTGTATTTACAGTGTCAATTAACAGAAGAACAATTGGGATGATTTGAGATAATAGATTATTCAAGTAATTTATCATGCAAACTACAAAATATATCCTGTATCAGCTTCTAAAATGTGAGAATTAGCCATTTTTTTGTGCTTATTATAAATTGAAGGGAACTTGAATGCAATAATATGAAGCTAGAACTATTAATTCTTCAGGATCAAGGAAGCTGACAATGTGCATTATAGAAATACTATAGCATGAGAGCTTTAATACATACAGGACAGAAAGTTGCATAATTCATCCAAAAACATTTGTCTCTGAATCTAACACAGAATTGAACGAGGACAAAACCAAATCCCTGGATTCCCTGTCCTGAGAGAAACCTAGTTTTCCTGAACAGTCCTGAGATCTGAGTGGTCTGAGATATCCAATTCCTCCATGGGGAATACTGTGTGTGTGTATTTCTGCCTCATGATTGGACGATTAGGCCACTGTGCTGTAGTTGATACACAGTTTTGTACACAATGATGCTCAAGAGGCACTTTAAAGGGAGATCACTGAGCTGCCCCTCATGCTGAGAAGCATTGTTGGCAGCAGTCCCTCAAGTGTTTTTCAGGATCATTGCTTATGCTCTTTACATATATTTAAACAGGAAGATATATCTGTATATTCTTGAGCCGTCCCTCGATGTTCCCACAGAGACCAAAGTCTTGAGGGAACTGTTGTCTCCAAAGGCAGATTAAGAGAGCCTAGACCATGTTGAACACTATATTAGAGGTTTAATTAGAGGCCCTCTTAGATTTAAGTGGCAGCAGAATTAGAAAATGAAAAATCAGATTCAGTCAGGCAATTTTCACTGTCAGTGGTTATAAGCTGACAGGACAATTAATCAGCACAAGCACGTTGTGGAAGGAAATTCTCATCAGGAAGTCATCAGCGCTTCCATGCCAGTGCATAAAACAACACAGGTATAACAGCAGGTTTGTTTCGGTATCTGCGCCTCTGCTTGTGTTTTCAGCAGTTGGAAATACTACTGGTGCCATCTAGAGATTGAATTAGCAAATACACTCATATGACCCATAATATCATATGACTGTACAAAATGGGAAAAAAATGTGTAGCAACACACATACAATGAGCTCAAACATATACCAATATTCATATGCTGTTACAATTAGAAAAATAACTTCTCCCCAAGCATTACCCCCATAATAAACTTCATCTGATTCCTGTACAAACAAAACATTTATTAAGTCTTGCACGTCTCCCATGTAGATTAAATAACTTATTTGTCCCTCAGCAACACGTTACAACTGCACAGGTGTCTTCTGTTTGTAAATATGAGTAAGGATAGTAAAGTGGTATGACTTAACTGCATTCTTAAAAAATAAATAAATAAAATAAACAAAGCAACGGAAACTCTTTAAAATGTCCAACTTCACAGCTAGTCAATGTAAGGCAGGATTATTTTTGTGTGGTAGATGAAAGCAGCTCAAGCCTTTTGGAAACATTACCAATTGAAACCACTAGGTGTCAGCACACACTTCCTCGTGCGCTCCTGCGACTTGTCTTTCTTCCTGTTGTTGGGCATAGGTTTGTGATGCTTTCAAGTACTCTTGGGAAACTCGCTTTTTCAGAGAAATCTGTAACGAAAATCTGGGTTTTATTTATTTACCAGTATATTATGCATTCTCCAGGAGGGTAAATGAAAACAATAACAGAGGAAAAATGACAAATTCACTCTTAGGTATTTTAATATGACTTCAGCATATATATTAAACTCATATTCTACTGATAGTTGCAGTTTAAGACGGCAAAATACACGCCGTTTTTTCAACGTTCAGATTTTTTAATAATCAAACATCGAGACTGTAATTTTAATGAGATGAGACAACACGCGGCTTGTTTTCACGTTCAGCAAAATTCACCTTATCTTAAATTGAGTGTAAACTTACTAGATTACACACGAACCCTGAAGGCAGCGCCACTCACACGCTATCAACACATTGCATGTTGCTCTCTGCTAGCATCATTTTAACAACATGGGGGGGTGGAAGTGACAGCATGTCCGTACAGACTAACATGCTGGGATGAGGACAGGATAACAGTTGAAGTTACTGTGTAATTATTTGTTTATGAGAAGCTTGCCAAAATGGTGAAGGAGCAGTTCAGAGAGACTGATGTGGCGAAAAAAATGTGAGTACAACTCAAAGCTTGCTAGCTTGTTAGCTTACCGGTTACGTGAAGTGTACGTAAAGCTACAGTGGTGCTACCAAACTGTCTGATAAGTAAATTCTGCTTTGCGTCAACTTAATTACTTTTAGTTTTTTAAGTTAATGTTGGTTACCTTTGGCATTAAGTTCAAGTTCATGTCGAAAGTGTGACGGTTGAGCTCATATTATTAGCTACCAAGTCATTTGAATAAGCTGTCGAGTTCCCCTGTAAACACCATTTGTCAGTACGTCAGTCAACAAAAGATTTTTGTAGTACCTGTTTACTTCTGTTCACTACTTGTCACTGAGATGCTAGTGGAAAAAATGTGTCACTACAGCAACATCCCCATGCTTTGATCGATTACTGTGGCCTGGCAATACTTCTGACATGTAGAGAAACACTGACATTAGACTGATGATATCAATTATAGGCAATAACTCTGTGATTTACTCTTTTATTCTTGATTTGTAGAAGCCACATCTGCTTTGGGATGAAATCTGCTGAGCAGATGCGTCAGCAGGCCCACATCCAGGTGGTCAGTAAGAATCTGTACAGCCAGGATGCCAAACACACTCCGCTGGCCTATGGAGTGTTGGACCACCGTATGGTACAGCATCATTAATGAAACACTGACACAAGAAAGCACATACAGTACAGAACACGTCATCATGGTCTATTTTGATAATCTCACATTTAAAGCCTATCTTTCTGTGACAAAGTAACAGTGACACCTGTTCTGTTTCAATAAAAACAGAATGTACATCCCTACGTTGATGTATGACTTCTTATACAAAAGCTCTATCACAAGATGCATTTACACTTGATTCTACAAGATGTAGTGAGACATGAGGCCTCTCAAATGTGTTGTTGTTTATTATTGTATTAAGATTACATCCCTCCATTTTAATTTTCACCGGAACAATAAAAATACACATTTACAAATATGTTGTGGGTATTTTGATCAACTTTTTAATGAACTAAAGTATTGTAATTAATACACAACAATAAAAGATAGTTTAAATAAATAAATGAATCATCTTTTTTCACTGTATTGTCCTGAAAGTCTTGATAGGTAGACTGTAATGTGTACTTTATGTATTTTACCACTGGAAAGGTTAAACAAATCAAGTGTAAAATATAAATGCTATGAAATGTGTACATATTGTGTTATACAAATGTATTAACAGGCAAATTATAAGGAACATTTCGTTGCTTAACCTTGTCCCTAAACAAAGCTTTCTGTTGGGCTGACAATAATCCTGATTTGATCCAATCTGATCAGATTACTTCTAAACAACTGGGCTCAGACAATCAAACAACTTGTGGGATTTGTAGTTCATTAGTGGCCGAGGTTTGATGTCTACAGTGGTTTATCATACTTTTAATGGCGAATTTCTCAATTTGAGTTTAATTGTAAGCGTATCAGACACCAACATAATCACTCTGTTGCAGGTATAACTGAGCAGGCAACACCTGTTGAAATGAATGATGTTAAGTGAATGAACTGAATGCATTTACTTTAGTGGGAAAAAGTTGTATCACATAATGTTCTGACCCATTTCACATATGAAAAAATCACATTTAGCTGCACTTTACCCTCCTCATTCTTCAGCTGTGTTATTTCTAATCTCATGTTTTCTACAGGGTACCAGTGAGAAAGACAGACCATGTTTGACATGTGGGAAGAATCTGGCAGATTGTTTAGGACATTATGGATATCTGGACCTGGAGCTTCCCTGTTTTCACGTTGGCTATTTTAAAGCCATCATAGGCATCTTACAGGCAAGTTTTACAGTTGTGTGTGCTCATAAAGCATTGAGGCTGTTTGTAGAAAAATAGTGCTTAGAAACCTTACATTACAACTTTACATCACTCAAACCTTTGGCATAGCTAATGGTTAAGATATTCAGTATGGAGATCACACCTCAGTCCTCCTATTGCACGTTGTATAATGCTTTAGATGATTTAAACAATGTATCTGTTATTTGGCATACAGCAAGCACAAACCTAATTTTGCCTTTAGGTGTCACTAGAGTGTCAGAAATTAAAACAGGAGGAGTATAGAGATTTTTTTGAGTTTTAGTTCAGTCTCCTAAACAGGGAAATGTGCTTATAAATCAATAGGATTAATTAAAAAAAAAAAAATTGTTGTAAATTTCTGAAGTCAAAAATTATTCTAGTCTTAATTTTACTTGCTTTAATTCAGGCATTTGTGTAATTCATTGACTCAGTTCTAATGTATTATTTTGTCTCATACACAGATGATTTGCAAGACATGTTCGAGTATAATGCTGACGAAAGAGGAGAAACTGCAGTTCATGGATTACTTGAAGCGTCCTAACCTTGCCTACCTTCAGAAGCGAGGGTTGAAGAAGAAGATCTCTGATAAATGCCGCAAAAGGACAGTCTGTCTAAATTGTTCTGCTTTCAATGGTGAAGAGAGACATTTGCTTTTCAGATATTTACTTTGAAAGACTGACTTTTTTGTGTCACCTTTTCTGAATTATCAGATCAAAAAGCTGAGTCCTGTGTCTCTTTTACTCGTCAGGGCCGGTGAAGAAGTGTGGTCTGCTTAAGATCATCCATGAGAAGTACAAAACAACCAAGAAGGTGGTGGATCCTTTTGTGTCCGAGTTCTTGCAGTCCTTTGATACCGCCATCGAACACAACAAACTGGTGGAGCCTTTGCTGAACAGAGCACAGGTAAAACTTTTTACCAGTTCAGTGCTGCCTGCTGTGATTGGTGATTGGTGGGCTTAGCTACCGTGGTAAAGCTGACAGAATGAGAATTATAATCTTCTTTATATATTGTTTGATGACAGATTTCCTGTAAAATATTCAAACTTTTAACACCATCAGAAACACATTCTTTGGGAATATTTTACAAAGGTTAACATCTTAAAAATATCAGAAATTCCACCAGGTAGAAGCTTTATACTTTTTTTTTGTTTGTTTTCTTACTTAATTTGACCTTATTCTAATTTCTGGTATAGGAAAACCTGAACCCTCTGGTGGTGTTAAACCTGTTCAAGAGGATTCCCCAGGAAGACATCCCCCTGCTGCTGATGAACCCTGAGGCCGGGAAACCCGCTGACCTCATCATCACCCGTCTCCTCGTGCCTCCTCTCTGCATCCGACCCTCAGTAGTCAGCGACCTGAAGTCAGGCACTAATGAGGACGACCTCACCATGAAGCTGACGGAGATAATCTTCCTTAATGATGTCATCAAAAAGGTTGCTATCTGTTACTGACAAAGAAAAATCATCCGTAATCTGATTTAGACTTTAGCCTCTAGTCCAAAGGCAGCATACTTCAAATTAGATAAGAGACTTCATTTGAAACGATTAAGCTACGATGGGACAAGTTGCTAAGCTAATAAAATTATCAGTGTTTTGTGGAGGAAATGATTTGAGGAGCCACAATCAATTATGTTTGACTCGGCTACAATCTTTTTTCCTCATTCAGCATCGTATGACTGGGGCGAAGACCCAGATGATCATGGAGGACTGGGACTTCCTCCAGCTGCAGTGTGCGCTTTACATCAACAGCGAACTTTCTGGCATCCCACTCAACATGGCACCTAAAAAATGGACCCGAGGTTTTGTGCAGAGACTCAAGGGAAAGCAAGGTAATGCGTATATTTGAATGTGTAATATCTAATTTGACAATCAGATCCTGTTGTTACAATAATTGTCTCAATGTCACAGTTAATTGCCACTTGGTCGGTATCCCCTTTGTGCTCTGCTTGTACAAATTGAGGACAAAACAGAAAATTTGAATGGCTGATTGCCTCAATTATAATCACCCAGGTCGATTCAGGGGAAACCTCTCGGGGAAAAGAGTAGACTTCTCTGGCAGAACTGTCATTTCTCCTGACCCAAACTTGAGGATTGATGAGGTGGCTGTCCCTGTTCATGTGGCCAAAATCCTGACATATCCAGAGAGGGTGAGTGCTGCTTCAAGGCTTCAGCAAAACCCCTGAACAACCATAGTTACACTATCATTTATCTTTAGGTAAACAAAGCCAATCTGGAGCTGATGAGGAAACTGGTCCGCAACGGTCCCGACGTTCACCCCGGAGCCAACTTCATCCAGAACCGTCACACACAGATGAAAAGGTGAGGATGGATGCTCCTCTCCCTCATATCAAGCTCAAACATTGTTCACCTGATGCACTTCAAGCATGAATCCTCTCTGTTTGTCAAGGTTTTTAAAATATGGAAACCGTGAAAAGATCGCTCAGGAACTGAGGTTTGGTGATGTGGTCGAAAGGCACCTGATTGATGGCGACATCGTCCTCTTCAATCGACAGCCCTCTCTGCATAAACTCAGCATCATGGCCCACATTGTAAGTTCAGGTTTTGGGGGGTTTTTACTAAAAATACCTGTTAGTAACATATCATCCTGATGTTAAATGCAGAAAAAACTGTTCTGAGATTTTACATTTTCTTAAATTAAGTTGTTAACATTTCCTGTCTAATTCCAAAAGTAGCTCTGGTTTTGCTTGTTTCCTTTTGTTCAGACTTGTCTTGTAATAAATCCTATGGAGCAAAATGATTTTTAAAGCTCAGTGCTGGATTAATATGCCACTACTCTGTGACTTTTACGTCTAAATGTTTACAGTGCTGAAGAAACGACAGCACCATAACTTTATCGACTCAAGAAAATACCATTCTATTTTACACTGATGAGCATTTTTTCAATAAATATTAAAAATAAAAATATACATGAGGTGAAAAAAACCTCAAGTTCTCTGAGTTCTGCACACTGCACTTCTAGTTAAGCTTGGTCTCATCAGTCCTGGTAATTATTGTTACAAACTGGCGTTGGAAATGTAACACTTTCCAAATGTAACCTCCTTTGCTTTGATTGTATTTGTTTGTTTAGTTTCAGCTACAGCAGTATTTTTAACCCCTCTCTCACTCGCAGGCCAGAGTCAAACCTCACAGGACATTTCGCTTCAATGAGTGTGTGTGCACTCCGTACAACGCCGACTTTGACGGTGATGAAATGAATCTTCACCTGCCTCAGACTGAGGAAGCCAAAGCTGAGGCCCTCATCCTGATGGGGGTATGTATCATCGCAACACACGCTGTGAACATCTGGCTTCAGGAAATGTATTGTTTGGAAATTGCAGTCTGATGCAACTGATTACCTTTTCTTCCAGACCAAAGCTAATCTTGTCACTCCAAGAAATGGTGAACCTCTGATTGCTGCTATTCAGGACTTTCTGACAGGTCAGTGCAGCGACGTGTGGTAGTCAAGCGTAGATTACAGTGCTCGGGTATTGTATGCCATGGACCTCCTGGTGCTTTGAGTTATATCCTTAGAGTTTTTACTTTTTATAACAGCAAAAACCTCTATTTTCTGCACCTGTTGTATAATGTGTAGAGGCAAAGTCTATGCAGTTTTTAATAAAAGAACTCAATAACAAACTGTTTTCTTAAAAATAATATAATTATTCAAAGGTATTGACAATAAATGAAAGCATATCCATTTTCTGCCCGATGGGGGTGCACTTCAGCAATACTTGAAATGCATCTTTATGTCATTCCCACTGATTTATAAGCATGCTTTTTCCCATTTAGGTGCCTACCTTTTGACGCTGAAGGACACCTTCTTTGACAGATCAAAAGCCTGTCAGATACTAGCATCCATACTGGTGGGCAAAGATGAGAAAGTCAAGATCTCTCTCCCACGCCCAGCGATAATGAAGGTGCTTCACTTCTATGAGCTTGTGACAGAACTTCATATCCACGTCCTGCCACTTATACTGTATTCTGTCTCCTTTAGCCCATGGCTCTATGGACGGGGAAACAGATCTTCAGCATGATCCTGAAGCCAAGTAACAACTGTCCGGTCAAGGCAAACCTGTGGACCAAAGGCAAACAGTACTGTGGCAAGGGAGAGGATCTCTGTCACAATGACTCATGTGAGTTTCTTAAGTAAAGATATTGTTAAGATGATGCTTAACAAATCCACTATGGGTAAGATTTTAGGATTAATTACTTTTTAAAAATGAATCATCACATTCAAAATGCTCTGAACTGTGATCCAAAGACTTTTCATGAGCAAAATAGAAAAGTAAAAACATTTGATTAATTCTCATTTAACGGTTAAGACAACACAACATGTTCCTGTTACAGTGACGACTCCAGTGACATTTGTGAATAATTAAACTGAAAAATTGAGTTATTGCTCATCAGTAGGCGGCGAGTTACATCAGGTATCTCGATCCAAGCACCTCACTGTCAATTACTCACCCTGCTGGTGTTTCTATTCTGGGCCTAATGGTGACATATTTGTCGTCACACCCACAGTTGTGGTAATTCACAATAGTGAGCTGATGTGTGGCAGCATGGACAAAGGTACCCTGGGATCCGGCTCCAAGAACAACATTTTCTACATCCTGCTGAGAGACTGGGGACAGCTGGAGGCTGCCAATGCCATGTCCCGCCTGGCAAGACTTGCTCCGGTGTATCTCTGTAGGTGAACCACAGGCCTTTAAGCACTTCATTACAATCTTTAGAAAATTAAGATATCTGACTTAATCTTGTAAGAACCTGTAATGATGCATAACAAAAATGTAATTCCATGTAAATGTTAAATTGATATTGAATGCATTTTTCTTTCCTCCACTTCTCAGCCAACAGAGGCTTCTCTATTGGAATTGGTGATGTGACACCTGGCCAGGGTCTGCTCAAGGCCAAACATGACCTGCTTGATGACGGTTATGGGAAGTGTGATGAATATATCGAAGCTCTGCAGACGGGCAAGTTACAGCAGCAGCCAGGCTGCACAGCTGAGGAGACTCTGGAGGTAGGCACATGTCACCTGCAACACTTCATCTCTTCAGTCATTTTTATGAAAACAACTACCAACCTAGAAGGATGGTGGTGATCATCTTTGAGGAATTCTTGAATAATTGTGATCAGAGATCTAATAAACTTTTGGTGAAATCTAACAGTGAAAAATCAGCAATAGAACTCGCACATTAAAAAAGGCTTTGATTATATAGTAGTACAGGAAGTAGAAAGATATGGCTCTGGAGGAATGAAAAAAAGGCATGTATCTGAGCCCAGATTGATCCTGGTCCTGAGTGGTGGCTGCATCGGGATGAGAAGAGGCAGATGAAGTGATACACTCATCATGCCGAGTGTCGACTGCGTCAGATCTTCAGGTGGTCTGGAGCCTTCTCTTCAGGTCTACCCTAAACCACCATACTTGGGCTGACTGCAGGAGACTTTCTCTGGTTTTATTGGGTCCTGCTGGTTTTGCTTCCTCTTTGTCAAATGATGTTGTGAATGTCGACTTGTTATTATGGTGACGTTTCGTGATCCTCTCCTGCTCTAAAACATCAGCGAGCATGGTCAGTACTTTGTCTCAGCGCCATCTGTCTTCCTGTCAAGATGTGTGCCATGATCTCTGGCCGCAGAGCTTGCACATTGGGTCATCTGTGTAGGTTCACAAGGGTAGGGAGGGTGTCCTCAACGGCCCTCAGCAGGAAAGAGATCTGGAATGGCTCAAGCCTTCAAAGACCAGCCTGTGCCACCTTCCTCTTGGGGAGATCCCACCTTGTCCAGGCTCCCTGGGATCCTAGCTCCATAGCCTTTGCCTTCCTCCAGGTCCCTTATTTCCTCCTGAATCGTGACTTTCCTCTCCAGTGGATTGGCTTTCCTCCACCTTGGCTCTTTCCCTGTCCTTGCCTCCCAGTGGGTGGTGCTCTGATGATGTCCCTGAGCTCAAGGTTCCCTTCTGCTGCTTGGACCAGAGATGCTGAGGCCTCCCACTTCTCCGGCCATGTTGTGTCTTGAGTCGCTGAAGGTCATGCTCACCCTGCCCTTCACTACTTCACTAGGGATGAGAGGGGTAGTTGTAGTTGCTCAGACCTAATGTGCAGCTGACTGATGTGAAGCTGCCCTTTACACCCTTTAAGGTGTGTGTTGATCTTACGTTCCCCTCCTTCCACTGCTGTAAGTGGGACTTCATACACTTGTCCTCAGCTCCATCAGTTTGAGAAGGAGCAGGCCATGTTGATACAACCATGCTTTGAACTTGATTGGGAGTCCAGATTAGTTGATGTTCTTCAGCCACCCCCTGCCTGTTTCTCAGTGTTGCAGATGATGTTGTGGTAACTTCGTGACTCATTGTAGCACTTTCCCAGGTACTTGATGAGATTGTCCTTTTGTCATTCTAGCCCATGTTGCCACTTCATCAAGCTTCGTTAGGACCCACCTTGCCTGCACATAAGATGATGTTGTGATTGTAAGGTCACCCATGTAACCCCTGATCGCTGGTTGTTGCACCCTTGAGTCCTCTGGTTTCCCTCTGGTTTTCTTTTCCACTGCTTTGATGATGAGGTTCGTGCCCATGATAAACAGGATGGGGGAGACTGTACATCCAGTGAGAGTCCCTTTGTCAAGGTGCTGCCACAGTGTGATGTAGTCCCTCGCTTTAAAACCATGTAGAGGATGTGGTGGAGAAGACTTTACGCAGCAGTCTGACTCTCCCATCATCAAAATCGTTGTGAAACATGAATATGACTCTGAATAGAAATAAATATTAGAGTATGACTTTTTAAAAAAATGTTTTTGTTCAGGCAGTGTGTACACTAAGGAAAAGCTTGAACATATGTCTGTCCGCCTCCAACTTTTCTTCTTTTTATTTCCCCCGTCTTTGTGTTTGTCATTAGGCTCTCATCCTGAGAGAGCTGTCCGTCATCAGAGACAGAGCTGGCAGCGCTTGTCTCCGGGAGCTTGACAAGAGTAACAGCCCTCTGATTATGGCTCTTTGTGGCTCCAAAGGTGAGATTTGCTCCATATATTTCACAGGTCAAATCTTTTTGTGAGTGCAAAGGCAGTGGATGAAACCTTGATAACTACAGAGGGAGATCAAAAGGATTATTTCCATAACATTTAAAACATTTTTTATTTTTTTTGGCACTGAAAATGTTTCCCTTTCCTCTGAAGAAAGCCAATAGAGTATAGTAGTGTAAATAGCAGTGTCATGTTTTGTGACTACAGCGAGTCAGTGCATCCTCAGCTGTGGCTGCTCAGGCACAAATCTGTACCACAGCAGGTAGAAAGGAAAGTAGATGAGGAGCTTCATCGGCTCTCACTGACTGCTGCTGAGACAGACTGCCTGTGATTTTGACTGCAGACTCAGGATGTCAGAGCTGTTGCTGTGACTGTAGCAAACAGTGACTGTGGCCTGTCATGGACACCCTGGTTTTGGAAATTCCTGAAAGGGAAACTGCTTCATGTTGTCGTCCAAATGGCCCTGTAATGATATAAATATGTTGGGTTGTTGGGGTTTTTTTGTTTTTTTTTCTGATGATGAAGACGAAGGGCTTTACAGAGAGTAAAGACTGTAAGAGAATAAGCCTGAGGACATAATCAGAACATACTGGATTAAAACCAGCTTCATCAGGTTAACAGCACAGGACGAATATTCTCCCTTTAGAGAGAGAAAAAAGCTTTGTTTGTGGTGATTCATCCTGTAACTCTTGTTCTTTAATAACACAAAAAGAACAAGAGTTATCTGTTGTTAAATATTCAAATTAGATCACGAGTTGATGTAACGCTGTACATGTCATGTTTCTTGTACTTAATTATAATTCAGTTTTTGTTTGTGTACTGTGTCTGTCCCCTCTGTATACATACAGGATCCTTCATTAATATCTCCCAAATGATTGCCTGTGTAGGCCAGCAGGCCATAAGTGGCTCTCGAGTCCCCGATGGTTTTGAGAATCGCTCCCTCCCTCACTTTGAAAAACACTCTAAAGTAAGTTTTAATTGTTTGAGTTTAATTACTTTACTGTATTTCTCAAGCGGGTCATGAATATTGTCTTCTGAGCTGTTTGAAGAGAGGAATTAATCTAATCATTTTTGTATACTACGTTTTGAGTCCTTGTAAACTTTAAACTCCAATTACATTCATACAAATACTTGAATGCATTCTAGGATTTTTTTTTTATTGTGTTCATGTTTTTGTTCTTCAAGGATCAGAAATTAAATGAAATATCTGGTGGGGAAAAAAAACATTGAAACTTTATAACATTAACAACAGTAGGAATGTTTCACATCACTAGAATCCTGAAAAATATGTTTAATGTTTCAATTATTATTTCTCCACAGCTGCCTGCAGCCAAAGGCTTTGTGGCCAATAGCTTCTATTCTGGTCTGACACCCACAGAGTTTTTTTTCCACACCATGGCCGGTCGAGAGGGTCTGGTAGACACTGCTGTCAAGACTGCAGAGACCGGGTACATGCAGGTAACACCTGTGGGTTTTTATCCCTCACAGATGCCATTCGGTTGTCATGCTGACATTAAATGGCAGAATGAAAGCGAATGCCAATCTCCAGTGTCATTCAAGTTCATTGTTTTTTTCCAGTGGATTGAATCATTAATACTTTATTGATCTCCGAGGGGAAATTTGTCAATTACAGTTTGTTGTACTGCAGAAAAAGACAAGAGACACGAGTATAAATAAGTATAAAAAAAACCCCAGAGAAAATAATAAAGAATATAATAAAATGCATTTTGGTAACTCCTTGTTCCTCCATGTTAACATTTTTCCCTGTATCTCATGTTGACAGAGGCGTCTGGTGAAGTCGCTGGAGGATCTGTGCTCCCAGTACGACCTAACAGTACGCAGCTCCACCGGTGACATCATCCAGTTCATTTACGGCGGCGATGGCTTGGACCCCGCTGCAATGGAGGGAAAGGACGAGCCACTGGAGTTTAAGAGGGTCCTGGACAACATCCGGGTGAGTTAAATCAACAGTGGACACTTCATCCTGTTTACATTTGGTCTTGGGCAGTCGCATCAGGAGCGGACAGCTACATATGTATTTAACACGTGTCTCCAAGTTTTGTAAACAGTTAGCCAAAAGAGAGGAGAAGGCAAAATGATTCAAGAACTATTGAACATGTACGGATATTCCTGCTGTTTGTGCTGTCCACTTGTAATCTGATTACCCAAGTGCATCAAGCGTAAACAGACTGTTTATGTAGCTTTGCATTTTCTTTGCAGTGTTTTTCACAAACCCTTGGAAACATCATGCACGTGTGCAAACCACCTCTTACAGGATTTACATTGTTATGCAGTCACATTTCACTGTAATAATTGTCTTGCATTGATGTTTTGTTTAGGCCTTTATCTCCATATTTCTACTTTCCCAATTAATACACGCTACTGACTACTTTGTGTGTTTTGATGCTGTTCTTTGAATATAAAGAAACAAACAAATCTAGAGTGGCACCTTTTTATAATCAAAGGTTTTTCATTTTACTTCCCCGAGTTATTTTGTGAAGGAGGAAGAAGAACAACTGCAACTGAGCCCAGATAAAAACTTTTTTGAAAAAGATTTCACTGTTGCTTAGCTTCTGATGAAAACATTCAACATCTTACAGACACAAAGGTCACATGTGTCACCATCTAAGCACAAAACAAATGTACATTTGTCGATAAAACCATGTGTTTCTGTTTCTAAAGCGGAGTTCAAGGGCAGCCTTTCACTTCTGAGTAAAATGGTCCGTTCTCTTGAAAAACACACAACACAGTGAACACTGAGCCGTGCAGAACTGATGCAGCTCATCAGTAGAAATATCACTGTGGAAAAACCAAACAGGAGCAGAAAAACCACAGGGAGTATATGTAAATAGTCACTGTTGGTAGATGGTCTGGTTGACTGAGAATCACATGTGTAGTTCAGCTCAAGGTTCTTTTAATCATTGAAAAACTACCAAAGCTCTCAAACAAACAGCTTTAATCTGAATCATTCTTCCAGACATGCATTGGAGAGTGCAATGTTAAATTAGTGTCTTTTGCATGTATTGAAATAACGACAGAAGAACTGCAAAAATTAACCTGCTGTGTCGTATTTACTTAGAGGATTATGCTTTAACATGTTTTCAGTTGTAAATACAGTGCACAGAGATACCGTACAGTCATTTACTTTTCACAGCCGTCCCTCTTGATCCTCTGATGCTTTGTTAGCTTTGTTGTTTCCAGTCTGTTACCCGCATGGAAACAACAAAAGTCAAATAAAACAAAGGTTACCAGGAGACGACAACTAAAACTGAAGTATTAATGTTTTCTGCTGGTGTTGAAGGATTATTTATTTCTGTAATAGTTGTGAATACAGCAGTAAAACAATCTATATGTTCAGTTATGATATTTTACAGACAAAATGCAGCATTCAGAATGATGAGCTGTGACTGAATGTAGCACAAATTCATATTTTTATATTTCACACCGAGGTATTTTCAGCTCAGGTTCAGCCATTAGGAGCAAATCAGAAATGACGAACCTGTAAGCGAGTCCCTCTGATCGTCCGTGTCCCCCTCAGGCCGTCTACACGTGTTCAGATGAGCCGGCGCTCAGTCAAAACGAGCTGGTCCTCGCTGCAGACGCCATCATGAAGCGAGCCGACTTCTTGTGCTGCAGAGACAGCTTCTTGGAGGTAACCTCGTCACAGTACATGTTTATCAAAGTTATGTTTTGTTTTTTAACTTTAGAAAAACGTGTCACAAAGGCTAAGGATGTAATTTCCTTTTTGTATCTATTGTGAAAAAGCAATGAAAAGCAAAGTAGGTTTATGTTTGTTTTGTGTGTTTTAAGATGAGCAGAAAACCATTTTAACATCTAAAAAGCACTCCTCCAGATGTCAAGTCTATCTGAAGTTGAAGAAAAGGACCCAATGTGGCTGCAAGGTGGACAATCAAAGACAAAATTCAAGCAGGAATAATTAAGTCTAATTAAGTATATTAAAGTTTGAGAGAAGTTAGAGGTGAGGCAACAACGAAGCATCGCTTAAGCTTTTATCCAGGCAAACTTTCACGTAAAAGAAGTATTTAGTTTTGATTTCCGGATTAGATTAGATGTTAGATTACAGGATACGTCTACGAATACTCCATATTTCTGTGATTTTTCAAGAAATATCATCAAAAGACGACCCTGTGTGTTTTTAAAAAAAGGTACAGAAATAAATATTACACTTATGTGAGACTGAACTCAAAATAAACAGAGTCCTTCTGGCTACAGAGCTAATGCCTGTAACTGTGATGAATGGAAAAAGGGTAATGGTTCTAGTTGTTTTTTTGTTTTTTTAATAACAACAAAACAGTTATGAGCGGCGAATTGGCAAATTTTAGATTTTAAATTTTAATTTCAGAGCATTTGGATCCATTAGTGTATAACTCAAAATGCTTTCAAATTTAAGGGAAGACTGGATGCTTAACTCTTAAGTGGTTCTGCATAATTACACCAAGGTGATACAGAAGCCACTTATATTACTACAGGAAAGTCACAAAAAAATTAACAGTAACAACTGCAGCATTGTTGGAAAGTCTGGAAAAGTTTTGTGTATCTTTTATAATGCTGCAACTATTAACTCCACTACGACTTCATCATTATACTTCAAGTACACAAGAAAAAAATAATTAAAAGTGTGTCCATTTCACTCATTGTGACTCCATTTTTAAGTGGGAATACTTCCAGCATTATTATAAATCTTTTCTTTCAGCTTGTCCCTGCAGGGGTCGCCACCGCGAATCGATACCGTCATGTCCTCCTTTACTCCATCCATCAACCTCTTTGTTCTTCCTCTGGGTTTTTCTGCCTGGCAGTTCAAAACTCAGCATCCTTCTGCTGATATATTCACTATCCCTCCTCTCTACAAACCTCTCTGGCTTTATCTCCAAAACATCTAACATGCACTGTCCCTCTGATGTATTAATTCCTGATCCGATGGGTCCTGCTCACTGTCAAAGAGAACCTCAACATCTTCATCTCACACCGCACACACTCTTCGTTGCTCTGGATTGTTGACTCTAACTACTTAAAATCTTCCATCTTCTTTATCTCTACTTTATCTCTACTGTCTGTACCCTCACCTTTCCACTTGGATCTCGCTCATTCACACACATGTATTCTGCCTTGCTGCAGTTATGATGTTATAAAAGCTTATTAGGCTTAAGATAAAAATTATCGTCCTTGGATGTCGTTATTGTAGCATAAAGAAATGCTGTCATTATAAGAGCTCAGAGACAATTACTTTTGCAGTTAATGGATGTGCTGGTAGTAATACATGCAAACCTTTCCCCTCTTTTTGTGAAGGCATTAACTGACACAGGCTCAGAGAAGTACCTGGAGGTACAGTGACCGAGCATGTTGGACTGTGGTTTAACTAAAGTGAGAATGGTGTGTCAGCGAGACTCTAATTGCTCTCTTTAAAGCACTGCTGATGGGTTTTTAAAAGGAGAATGCTCATCGTGTTTTAGCAGGATGTTGTCTTGTTCATGTCTTAACTGTTTTACTGTCAGATCTAACAATAGCATGACAGTGTGTCATGTTGCAAAGAGGATACTGTCACATTTTGGTTATTCTGAGAAAGGTTGATGTAAGATTGGAATCTGACATTTATATTTCCTTATAGGAGATAAAGAAATTCATTAAAAGCATCTCAGAAAGGATCAAGAAGACAAGAGACAAGTACGGCATCAACGACAATGGCACCAGTGAGGTAGGCACCACGCAGGAAATAATTAAGAGGGTTAATGCAGCAAAAGCCTTAAGCTTACCTCACTTCTTTTGACTTTGTATTGCAGCCAAAGGTTCTCTATCAGCTGGACCGCATCACCCCCACCCAGCTCGAGAAGTTTCTTGAAACCTGCAGAGACAAGTACATGAGGTATGAGGCGAATGTCCAAGTGTTTGTCTGAGGCTCCCTGTTTGGTACCTCCACCAAGGATGTTATGTTTTTGCCTGTGTGTCCATCTGGGACAGGAGTGGCGGGAAAAAAACCTATGAATAGATCGCAGTGTTTTTGTTTTTGTTTTTTTTCCAAGAACTAATATAATTTCTGCAAGATCAGAGGACAGCATCCTGTCTGAAATATATTTAAAAATCCCAGAAAATCCGTATCTCTGAGCAAATTTGCTGGAGATAAGATTGAATTCATGGACACAGCTGATGAAAACAAATAAATATTATAATATTTCTTAAAGTAATTCCTGACCACATGGATTATGCCTTAGTAGAGTTTGTATTATATGAGGGTTTTACTTAGTTTGTTTGAATGACAAAATTAAAGATATTTAATTTACTTACGTAAGAGCTTGTCATAAATGACGAGTTTGAAATCGAAAAGGTTTTGCAGCGCTTAAAAACAAAAAGGAGAGTAAACTAATACATTTTGAGCACATATAATTCTGTCTGGGGAAACAAACCCCAGAAAATCCCTCTCTCGTATAATGGCAATGTTTTAACAGTGTTGCTGTTTCACCACAAGAGGGCAACAGTGTTCAGTCTATAACATCAGTACAGCAGGATTATGCCTTGACGGAGGATTGTGCTTTCTCGTTAAGAAAAATGCCAGTTTATTAAAAGAAACCAAAGAACAATGTCATTTTACTGCTCAAAATGTTTCTTGGGTAAACAAACATTGAGAGGGAAATGGAGGAAAAATGAACTGAACTGATTATGCTGCAGAAGAAGTTAAAGCTGGGATGAAACGGTGTCTGTTCAGTCTGCTGCAAAATTTCACAAATGTTTTTCTATTTCCTTTTAAATCAGATTTTTAAGTTGATTTTTTTCCTCAAACACAAATAATGAGTCTTAGTTTCCGGTGACTGATGTTATGGCTGCTGAGATGATGATACTTCCACGTATGACAACTACACTCACTCGTAACTTCAATGGAAGTCCATCTTCTCAGACGCTGTCATGTTGTATGGTGTGCTTCCTTGTATAGAGCTCAGATGGAGCCGGGCTCAGCAGTAGGTGCCCTGTGTGCTCAGAGCATTGGAGAGCCTGGCACTCAAATGACGCTGAAAACCTTTCACTTTGCTGGCGTGGCTTCGATGAATATCACTCTGGGGGTCCCTCGCATCAAAGAAATCATCAATGCCTCCAAGAACATCAGGTAGGTATGCAATTACTGAGTGGTTTCTTTATGTTCCCGTTATTATTTTCAGCCGAGGAGGGAAACTAGAAGCTGATTCATCCTTCAAAGGTGACTCAAGGCTTTTTCTTGATGTAAATTCACTGGAAATTACTTCTGCTAGATGGGACAAGAGGCAATTTGTGACCATTCAGGTAAATTACAGTAACTGTGGCGTGTGGGTTTTGTCTCCAGACAATACTACTGAATCTTGAAACTCTAAAGGCTGAAGGCATGTGCTACCTTCTTTGAATAATACAGTCGAGCATTTTGAATTGGCTCTGGACTTAAGAGTTTGAGCACTTAACAGTATAAGATCTGCTCGGCTGCAGTAATCGTCCCTTATCTTTCAGGACACTGTGTGCACAGTTATTCGGCAAAATGCATTAATCATGATTTAATTTTTTCGCTGGACGATGCCCTCAGGCAAAAAAAACATGTTATAAAACTTGAACTTGAATGTTTATCAAAGGGAAAATGTGTTGTTTCTTTCTCAAGGGAATGTATGAGTGTTTATAATTATTGAGCTATTTGGCAACAACAGAAATTTTTCCAACCCACTTCTTTATTTCAGATTTGCAGAGTACTTGTAACATAAGTAACTCAAAATGACAATTACACAACATTTTTGACCTTTCAAAACTATTCAATGACCAATATAACCATGCAATCTGTTCATCAGTTTCCTGATGTATTCACAAGTAAGTTTTGCTGAAGCAACAACCACAGCCTCCCAAATACTTTTCAGAGAGGTTTATTGTCTACCCTCACTGTAAATCTTAAATTTAAGAAGGGCTCACAAGTTCTCAGTAGGATTTAATCAGGTGAGAAAGCGGGCCAGGTCATTATTCAGTCATTTTTTAGTTCGTTTCTGCTTCACCAAGCAATGGAGATCCTGGATGCGAGCGATGGTGCATTTTTCTGCTTAAAGATCATAGCCTTTTTGAATGCTGCAGACTTCTTCCTGTACCACTGCTTGAAGAACATATCTTCAAGAAACTGGCAGCAGGTTTGGGAATTGATGTTCAGTCGAACCTGATAAGTTCCAATCAGCTCGTCCTTGATGATTGCAGCACATACCAGTACCAGTCCATCACCTTGCTGGTGCCTTGTTTCCATTAGTGACCCAGCCCTGAGCCCTTGCATCTCATCTATCAAGAGTCACTTTATCTGTACATGAAACCACTGAAAAATCTGTCTTCAGGTTTTTCTTCACTCAGTCTTGCCGCTTAAACTTGTGAATCTTAGTGATGATTCAGTGATGGTCATGTTTGAGCCATTTTTTTGTTTCTTTTTTAACTCGGCCATGTCTCCAAGCACCTGACAATTTGCACTTCTGGACCCTCCATGGAGGTTGCAGTTCTAGAAAATGGTGCCTCTTGAGGATATCGGGTTCCCAGTAGCTGGACATAAACTCCTCTCAAGTCTTTTGTAGTTAATTTGCATCTTTTGTTGGATATTTGCAACAAAATATCATATTTTCCAGACTATTGAGTGCACCTGTCTATAAGCCAGTATTGAATTTATTCAAACAGTTTCATGTGGTCCACTCTGACCGGGTCTGATGTGACGAGGCTAAATGTATCGGCGGCACGGAGCTTGCTAGCTTGTAAAAAGCCAACGAGCTGTGTGTCACAGATACTGAGCCACACCGGTGTTTAAGCTGCAGGGTTCAAAGCATCGGAAAAAAGTAGCAGCTTATAGTCTGGACAATACGGTAGCTTTGTTCATTTTTATAAACAGGGTATAGTTGTCTTTAAGGTACATATGACATAATCACAAAGTCAGATGTCTTTCAGAAACGACCTTGTGTCGAAAAACTTTTGGAGGTTTGTGCTCTTTTAGTGCTTTTAATTCCTCAGTGGACTATACTCCTAGTAGCCTGTGTTACACAAAAACACAAATAAACCCCAAATGTTCAGAAGTGAGAATGAAAACTATGACTCCAACATTAAGGTGCTGGACACAAAGGGAGTATGGAGATGGCAGGGTGCATACACTTTGCTTAGAGGCGACTGATCCGGCACCATGTAGATCAGGGGTCTGCAACCCTGGTCCTAGAGAGCCACTATCCTGCATGTTTTAGATGTGTCCCTCTTCCAAAACATCTGACTGAAATGACCAGCTCATCATGAAGCTCTGCAGACTGGTCATCCTGGTCATTTCAATCAGGTGTGTTGGAAGAGGGAAACATCTAAAACATGCAGGACCGCGGCTCTGGACCAACTAACTTCTCCATTAATCGTCCAACCAATCATGATTGACCTCTGAAGACAACTGAGACAAAGTCCTCTAATGCTGTAGTCAGTCAAACATCACCTCAACAATGACATACCTGTCATTGCTTTAACACCATGATCATAACCATGGGGAGGTGTTAGTGTAACCATGACAACAAATGATGTTACCAGACCATCATATAGTGAAACTTTAACTACACCTTTGTCAGATCAGTCAGTGATCGACAGTATTTTTGTTGGGATTGTGCGATGATAGGTTGAAAAAAGTGACAAAGAATAAAATCCAGAGAGGAGCACATCTTGTTCTATCTTGTTAGAGTCGTGTTTGACAATTATCACTTCAACTCCAAATAAAATCACTGTGATAAGCCAACAATAAATAATCCTGTTTGGAGATTCAGATCAGTTTATTAAAGAAACACACTTTACATACAACTCCAAGAAACTGCCACTTTATCGTCACGCCATCTTTGCTTGTGCCTTGTTGGAGCTGAAGACAAATTGTGAAACTGATATGAAAACTTATGAATCGATATAGTATTGGCTTCACTGTGAATGTTGGCCGGCTTTAATTAAGGCTTCAGCAGCAACATAAGCCTGAAAATCCAGCACTGATGCAGCCTGCGAGGGAACAGAGACTCTTTCTTACATGATATCAGGGACTTTCGAACAGCGCACCAGATGCCAAATACTGCACCAGCGTTCTTCATCATCCAGCTGTGATATAACAAAGATGAAACTCAGTTACATAAGAGGCACATATGTCTGCATGAATGCTAACATCACGTTTTTCTTTTATCTAAATCTGCCAAAGATATGCGAGAAAGTTTGAGAGCATCAAATCTTAACAAAATACTACCACTGCGACCAATTCCACTAAAACTAATGAACGTACTGATGTTTATTCATGTTTATCAAAATGTGTCACTGCAATCAGTTGTTGTCGGTCCTATTCCAGAAACAGCCACTATGGTGATTACAATAAATAAATGTGCAATCAAACAAACTGCATGGTATTACAGGCCAAGAGAAGATTCATAGGTAGGTATTCATCTGATCTCTTACCAGGTTTTTCTTAAATATCCAGTGTCAGCTAAAAATACACAACTCAATTACATGAGTTGAAGTGGGTTGCTATTATATAATGTTCTGAACACAACTTGTTTTTGTCACATTATCATCACAGGAGCCCTGGAAACATTCAATAACAAATTTTGTCTTTGAAGAGCAGCTTCTCAGTTTATGTAACCCACTTGATGAATAAAAGCGGATTTTTATTCAGATTGGGAAGCAGCAGCAGCAGCAGCAGCAGCAGCAGGCACCTGTGCTGGTGATCAGGAAGTGCTAATATGTACCAGACAGCGACCGGTGGGCCGAGAGGAGCGGATTAACTTCGCTTTGGAGAGGAGGAGTAACCGTCATTTAAGGATTTGCAGAGGGATATCTCTATTTCCACTGCTAAGCTCTCGGCGAAGTGTCAAAGGGAAAATATTCCACCTTCCTCGGCGACTTCAGGCTGCGACAAAGCAGAGCACGTTTCCCCTCCGTCGAAAACAGTGGAGGTCAAACTCAAATCAGTCATTCTGCCCACACGGCGTCCAAGGACAGATCCGCAGTTTTTTGACGAGCCCGGGCTCTCACTCAGCAGCTCGTCTGCGAT
>OOFC01033838.1:0-17779 GCA_900323345.1 Pseudochromis fuscus | reverse complement strand
GGCTGAATGATTTTGCATTTTGTGCTTCTTGTGTTCAATGTACTACCGTATTTTCCGGACTATTGAGCGCACCTGTCTATAAGCCGCTATTGAATTTATTCGAGCAGTTTCATGTGGTCCACTCTGACCGGGTCTGATGTGACGACGCTAAATGTATTGCCGGCACGGAGCTTGCTAGCTTGTAAAAAGCTAACGAGCTTCGTGCCGCTGATACATGAGAAACACCGGTGTTTAAGTTCAAAGCGTTGGAAAAAAGTAGCGGCTTATAGTCCGGAAAATACGGTAATTAAAACTTTTATAATCTTTCATAAGCAGTTTTTCCATAAATAAAATCTGTTTCTTTTAAACTAATAAATTGTAGGTATATTCAAATACACTTAAATGAGCATTTTGATAGCACTTCTCTGCTATCAAGTAGAAGTACAACATCAGTAATAAAAATATAAATTGTTGGATCTCTATCTTGATATTGTTTGTCCTGGGTCATGTTTGCAAAAGATAAGTTGTTTTACCAAGTTTTACCAAGGACAAACAAACTAACTAAATAAACATATATCCATTTGTTTGTCAGTCTTGAAGATTAGAGGTTTAAATAGAGTTACATAGAGGTGATGGTGAAAGTCACGATTGCTGAGGTTGAGAACAATCAGCAATGCAGAAGTAAATCAAATCTACAAATAGTGAGGAAGCTTACAGGAAGTCCAAGAAGGTAATGCTCTTAAAACAAGCACTGTAAGACTTGTTTATGTGAAAAAAATGTGGACATGTCAAGAGGAAAAATAGTCAAAGTGTCCACCTGACGTACTGGATTCTTAAGCTACTGAGCTATTTATGTTGTGTGTATGTTTGTTTGTGTATCCCTGACATTTCCTCACCTCTGAAGTGTGTCAACTCCTGCCACCCACTACCTCACGTGAGGTGACGAGATGGAGGTCCACACGTCGTCCACGCCAAATATAAACACGTACACTTCTCTCAAAATACCCACCAGCACTTATACACCTTATCACACACTATTAAAAGCTGGGAACTGACATAAACACATTGGCATGCCATCAGTGTAAGTCTGCATACCGGAGCAAACACTTACATTGTGGTGCATAAACAATTTGGATGCAGCTATTTCTTACCTAATGGAGAGGCTGCTACAATGATGACAGCCTCAAAACATGTGCATCTCTGTTTATGTCTTTATAAGGATGGGACAGAGCCTTGCTTATTAAAGAGCCAGGCATTTCAGATAACACAGGTGACATTACAGATGAGTGTAGATCAGACTGAATGGTGACAGAACAAGTGAAGCCCAATACAGGTCAGACTGAAGGAAATGTGACGCTGTGGCTTGAAACCTAATATCATCATATTAGAAGAAATGGGATCATTGCGGTGAGAAGACAAGCAACTGCCTCGTTCAGGACACCTAATACTGTCAAACAAACTCTGCATGCAGCAAGCACACAGTCTCAGTCGCAGCTGACTGCCGCCCAGATGAATATTAATCCTTGGAAAAAGCCCACACACGTGCAAAAACATAATACGGTAAGGTTAGGCTCTAATAAGGAGTACAATTACAGCAACTTAGAGGTCTGGTGCTAACTGACCTCAAGTACAAGCACATATTCCTTACATACACGACCGCAAGTGAGTGTGGAAGTTGATTTGTTGTAATGGACACAAGAGACGCTCGGAGCTATCAAACACGAGTTTCCTGCGCTACTGTGATACTCTGCTGATTGGTTTGACTCTACTGTTCACAGTGCAGCCTGCGTCTACTGTAAACTCAGCACCTCAGTCCAATAACATCACCTGTGAAAGACTCCCAGTCGTTAGATGAAGGATTATTTATCCACCACCTGCTTTGTTTGGTGACTTTTCAATTATTTTATTTGAACATACAAAAACACTTTGTTTTTCGCTTCATTTAAACTATTTTTGCGAAATATTCTTACCAAAGGAGCACTTCTTCTTATCAAGAAACAGTGGGGTGTTTTTACCCAAAACTGGGTAAATATTGGGCTAACTCAGGGTTTCTCAATTACGGTCCTCGGGCCCCCCCATCCTGCACATTTTAGATGTTTCCCTCTTCCAACACACCTGATTCAAATGACCAGCTCATCATCAAACTCTGCAGAAACCTGCTAACGAGCCTGGTCATTTGAATCAGGTGTGTTGGAAGAGGGAAACATCTAAAACGTGCAGGATGGGGGGGCCCAAGGACCGGAATTGAGAAACCCTGGGCTAACTACATGGTGGGTTAATTTAATCCAGTCAAATGGATAAAAAAAGACAAGAAAATGTTGGAAAAAGTTTAATTAAAACAACCAAATGCTAGGTTAAAACAATGATATGCTGGGTTTAAATCAGCGGTCCCCAACCACCAGGCCGGGGACGGTACCGGTCCGTGGAGCAGTTGTTACCGGGCCGCACAGAAAAAATAAATAAAAATCTAACTTTTGTTGCATTGATTATTAAAGTCTGAAAGACATTTTATTTTGAAAGGAATGCCTCATGACACGTCAATACACTCGGTCACGTGATAAAACGTATCACGTATAACATCAGATACGTTAGCCCAAAAATAAGCTCGCAAACTAGTGAAAATGAATAAAATACAAATGTCTTTGCAAAGGGTAAGAGGACATGTTTTTATGCCGGTTGTGTTATATTATTTTCGCTGTATTTATCTGCCACACCTTGAAGGCCGGTCTGTGAAAATAATGCCAACATTAAACCGGTCCGTGGTGCAAAAAAGGTTGGGGACCACTGGTTTAAATGACCTCATCCTGTAGTTAGTCCAGTATTGATCCAGTTCCATTCGGCTTATCCAAAACAAAATTATACAAAACTATTTTAATGATATTATCCCATAGAATTTTATTGGAAACAACCTATCGCCTAACTAGCGTGAAAACTGTAAATAGGTCAAGAAGCAAACTGTGATTCCCAAAATTTCCACCCACTGCTATCAAAATGTAGGAAGAAGCACCCTTAGCCGTGTATTGTGTCAGGAGGGCAAAAGAGGGTGACTGGGTTGATGCTCCACTGTAGCACAGGTGAGAAAAGCAGCACAGAGATTTACAGTGAGGTAAAGAAATGCACAGTGGGTTTAGAGTGTGTGTGTGTGTGTGTGTGTGTGGGTCGGGACGTTGGCTGTTACAAAGCGGTGTGGGCTGCGTTGGCAGCAGTGCAGCGTGTTTCTGTGCCATAGTCAGCTCTGCAGTGCAGTGATTGTGTGCACGTGAGGGAGAGCGCACATGTCAGAGGATTACAGAAGAGCCCATCTCCCTCTGAAGACCCCCCCTCTTCCCCAGACAAAATCTACACCCCTTGCTGCACTAATCTAGCCGTCATTTCCATCCCTTTGTCGAGTCAACATCCAGTCCTCAATTTTTACTGAAGCAGCAGCATTTTCCTCTGTAATAAGCACTTCATCCCTGCATGCATCAAACAACCCTAACATAAAACAGACAGCACGCCGTCCACTGCAATTAATGTCTAAAGAAGGAAATTTGCTTTTTGGGAGAAAATATGATGACAACCGCAATTACCCTCTCAACCACTCTGTCCCCTTTTTGTCCTACAATAGAGCTCAGTACCTGGATGATGAATGGTGCAGGTGATCCTGGCTCCTGGGGTTTGGAGTGATGGGCCTGATGATTGTTTCTCTGAGTGGGTGCTGATGGGTAAGCTTGGCGTCACTCCAAGAGGCTGACTGAAAAACACATGAAGACCTCAGAGAAACAACAAGAGGAGGATTTAAAGCAGAAAATTATTAAACCTATTTTCCCCTTTCCATCTTTGTTTGTCGTTATAATGAAAATATCTGCAAGAAGCAACAAAGACGCTGGTTTTGGGTTTCAAACAAACTAAAAATGCAAAGCCGTGAACCATAACTACGACCAAATGTAGAGTCTGAATTAGTGACCTTTCTTTTTTTGATAAAGAATTGTCCATGATTATGATATTTCTTCTGTTTGGAAAAGACAGTATCACACCATATACAGAAATGTTTCAATATTTTTACATAAAACTCTCTTCCAGGTTTTTTTTACATGTATACAAAATAAAAAGCTGCAGCTCTTGTGGGCCTTTGCTCAGTGTTCAAGGCAAATTTCAATCTTCCACCTTCATTTCCAGGGATATATCCATGTATAGCATTCCACACAGAGGCCTAACCACGATGACAAGTTGAATTAAAAAAACAATCCTACATAAGTGGTGCAGTAAAGAAATATCATATCTCTTATCACCACTTGAGTTATATATAGACTGTATATAGACTGGATTCAGTTTGAGGACTGGGTTTTTGAAGCCAGGGGTTCAGCATTTGAATGTCGCCATGTTGGTTTTTTTGAGCTAGAAATGACCATATTTGGATAAGAAGGGAGGAGTGAGGAGACAGGTCTGACCCTCGAAACCAATGACGCTGCCCAGTGTGTATGAGACTCAACTTGGCGCTGCTCTCATTGGAGACCAAAGCTGTCAATTACACTAGCCACACCCCTAAGTATTCCTCTTTTATTGACATCTACTTAATGATGAAGTGATTTTCAGATGGACCACCAGATCACAGAGGAGAACAGCTGATTTTAGCTAATGACGTCACAATGACTTGTGGGAGAAAACATATTGACTGAGTGTTTCACATTTGAAAAATTACAATTTTTGAATTGAAGTCAACTGGAACCAGAATTTGAAAAATGTAATAGGAAAAAGAAGTTGGCAACATTGCTTGGTGATGATAAGGAACAGAGATTGTTGCAGGATTAAAAAATCAACTTTGTTGCTAACTACTTCAATAATATGTTTTGGTGAAAAAGCTCAAAGGTTAAGACAGCAGTTTGTTAATGTATTAAAATGCTTATTTTAACTTAAAGAAACTCTCAAGCTAGGAAAAACATAAGCTATCTGGACCTCATCACTTTCTATGCAGATAAGTTCTGGCTCTATTGCTGTGCCCATATGTCACATTATCAATTTAAGCCTGGAAGACAAAGCGTGCCAACAAAACTGGAAACTTACCAAGGCTATCCCAGCTCCTCAGTGCACCGCCTGCTCTGTGAACTACGGTGGCCGACAAGGGCCAAACGCACTTCAACGGCAAAACGCGTCTCAGTTAGAGAAAACAGCTTCAAATACCAAAACGATGCAAATTCACAAACTCAAAGTCTAAACGAGGCACAAAAAGAGCAACGTGGTGCAAATGTAAATAACGTGCTGAAAAAACAAAGACAAATACATAATCATCAAACGCGATGCTAATGGTGAAACGACGCAAAGCACAAAACGATTCAAAACAAGAAACGGTCTTCTAATGAAAAACGTGGAATAAGCAGCTCCAAACCTGCAGGGGGCGCTCTGAGCGTAACAGCTCAATGGGGAGACACACGGGACGGAGAGAGAATTAAAAACCATAGACTCAGGTTAACTGAGGTAAGTTAATGTAACTGATTACATACGGATAACATAGTGTGGGTTACATGTGACGATACCATATATTGTATATATTTTCTGTACAGTATATATCAATTTTATATACAGATATACATGTGGCCGTGAAATGCTAAAGTGTTGTCAATTGATGTTAGCAAACTGTTAGCTACAACCAGGTTTAATTTTGATTCTTTTTATCAGTGTAAAGTGTCTTTGAGCACTTGTTAAAAGCGCTTACAAACAAAATTCATTATTATTATTAATGAAGGATATAGTTCATCAGTCAGAGTGGATCAATAAGATTATTACGGTAACATTTCAACCTGCTGCTGATAGACTGCAGCAGATCAGTACATGGAGATCAGTACAAAAAACTCAGATTCACATGTGTTCTCCCAGCCAGTCAGTAGGCTATGTATAACAAGTTATTAGGTGTCATTGTTAATGACTGGTGTCTAAAGGATCTATTGGAATAATTATGTTTCTCTTTCAGAAAAAGAAGAACCTGGTCTTGTTGTTCAGCTGGTCCCTGGCTGGATGTCCTCTTCATCTTCATCCTCCTCCTCCTCCTCCTCCTCCTCCTCTGCAGCTGAATGACCTGAACAGCTCCAGTGTCCACCTGGTTACAGTTTGTAGTTTGTCATGATAACTGTTTCTACTGTAGTTTGATCTTGTTACAATTAATTAGTTTTGTGAATTGTACACCATTTAATTTATTCATTACTCTTTTGTACGTTTCCTGTATCTCTGAATAACAATATAGTTCAAATTAAGTGTGCATTTAAAGTACTTCCAAGACTCTTACCTTCAGTTTGTCATCTTTATGCTGAGTATTTGTCATGGGTTTTACCAGTAGTTTCATGTACAGTAGACAAAAACACATTGATAGAGGTTTGGGACAAATTTGTACATAATTCTAAGGATATTTTAATTATTTTTAAATATCACCAGGCTTGAACATTAACATGAAGGATCAAATAGTCCCTTATGTGTCTTTTGTACTTTCCAATATTGGTATTACTAAAACACCAAAGTGTCCTGTTAGATGGTAAATTTATTAAACCAGGCAAAATGGTTTCTGTAGGTCACAAAAAAATTCTCTCTCTACTGTGTAATCAAGTTTATTTAAAATTCAACTTAACCAAAACTATGACAACTTAAAAAGACACAAGTATCCACAAATTATACTATAGAGGGATATGTATTTACAATTAATAAACCTACTAGTGAAATCTCCAGTCCACACTGAAGGATTTATATGTCTGATAGAAACCTCTAACATGTTACCAGAAGTACAACATCTACAGGAGTAGATCCTCCTGCTCCATGTGGTCGTCCAGTTCCACCAGTTTCTCTTTGAAGACTCTTTCCATGTTAAACTGGTCAATACTGTGAAGCTGCTGACTGTGCTGGAACCAATACACCAGTACTACATCTTTCAAACAATATTAAAACAAACGGCATAATTTAAGTCAGGTAAGACATTTAACCTGTGAATGAGGTACTGAAGCAATAAACTGCTAAAATGTCTGTTTCTCAAAGGAAGGTGAAATCATCATCATCATCATCATCATCATCCACCCCATAGAAAAAGTACTCCTTGACCAGATTTCAATTTATTTTACTGTTAGTGTTCTAAATTAGGAATTGCAACAATTGCCTTGTGCAGCCTCAACACAAAAGGTTGATGAGTGGTTGAGTTATATTGACAAAGGAACTGTGTAATTAGATTTTAGAGCAGTATTCAATGTAACCGACTCTGATTTATTTCTAAATAAGCTTGTGGCATATGACATTCAATCATCAGTATGGTCAGACGATACTGTTTGAATGACCACAGGGGACTTGTTTGGGGCTACCACTGCATATACAATCTATTAGTGACCTACCTCTTGTGACAATGAGGATTTGTTTGGTCCTATTTACAGATGGGTCAACTTTATATTTGGCATCAAATAACTTGACTGATTTGAGCATAGGTCTTGAGAGAGCCCTGAATTTAGTTCACCCTAGAGGTATTAGAACAAATTAGTGTTAAGTGTGTCAAAGTCAAAGTGTATTATTTTTGGTTCATCTGAAAAAATGCATCAATTGCAGTTTCATGTGTAACTACCAACTTGAACAATTTGATCATTTCCACAGTTAAAGGAGATAAATTCATAGTTAAAGGTAAAAAAGCCACCTATAGCTTTTGTACTGTATGTAGCCAATGACAGAGTGCTCTATCTGACAAAACACATACATTATGTGGTTGATTGGGAGGTTTGAAAACAACATCTGAACGGAGAACTTTATTTTGACCAATGGTATGAAGTAAGCTGTAAGTAATGGTGCCTGCTACACCACCACAACATCACATTTTTTTACTTTATGCAAATGAGGGTGTAAAAACAGCATTTTAGCAAAAAGTTCACAATAAAAAACAAAACCCTGAATTGGTGGGAAACTGAAAGTTGTTTTTATCTGTTGTGGATACTGTGGATATCTGTGTCCGTGTATTCCCCCGACCTTCAGGATTAGACAATAAAACCAAAAACAAGTGCTGCCCGGCACAGCATCATATGTATTGTTAGAGAAAGTGTAGTTAGTTTGCACACAATGTTTGCTAAGCTAAGCGACAAGCAAGCATTGGCACAGTCATTGCAATACTTGAGGAGCGGTGGAGAAGATGCATTATTTGTTTGCTTCCAGTGGCTCCTCAACAAACGACTGAGAACACAAAAAACAATCAGGGTAATTCTGGTTACCTGAGATTAACTGACAAACACAATTACGAATTACGAATACCTTTATTGTCATTATACTCAGAGCACAACGAGATTGGGTTGCTTCCCCTTTCAAGTGCAAACACACAGTGCAAAATGTGCAGTATATACAGATAAGAAAGCTATATACAAGATAAAAAGAAAGCCAAATAAATAAATAAATATGCATAAAAAGTCAAACTGAAATAGAATGGACTGTACAGGACTTAACAGTGCAGTATATTGTCCAGGAGGGTGAGGTGTACCAGTCAAGATAAAGTGCTCAGAGTGAGTCTACAGTTGTTGATGGTAGAGGTAGGTGTGTGTGAGAGTTCAGCATGACGATGGCTGAAGAGTTCAAGGAATATGTTCGGAGCAGACTCGAGTCACCTCAGCTATGATATAACATGTATGTTATGGACATACTGTTGAAGCTGTAATGGAAGGTCACATTTCATACAGCACTTCTAAATCAGACTCAGCCTCTACTGATTTCCTTATGAGGCCTTTACACCCAACTTCAAACAGGGCATGCCAACTTTTGTGTCCAAATCCATTTACAATGTCCAGAACTCACTTATTTTGACTCCGAGCCAGGACAATAACTGCACACTGAGATAGGACTTATCCTGCTGGTGTATCACTACAATATAAAGATGGACCACCTCATGTTATCCCCTGGTGAGGACATTTACATCCACAACCATGTGTGGGAGACAGTGACCTAAATATCCCATTTAGAAAAGTCTGTGCCTCTCAGTCCAAAACATGCATAGAGTACATAAGTCTAACATGACTTAAGGTACTAATCTGAGACAGAGTCAGATGGAGAGGCAGAGAATGAGCCTGAGGGAGAGAACTGACAAACATGGGAAGTAAAAAAGAAACAGAGCTACTGTCTAGAGAAGGTGAGTTACAGATAAATGAGTCAAGCAGGTCTTTGTCTACCTGAGGCTCAAACAGCTTTGGCCAGGTTTGGTGTGCTCGAAGAACACCTCCTGCTGGGCTCCATCTACCTATTGATCACACAGAAACACACGGAGACCAAAAAAGACGACAATGCAAAAGTGTAACAAAAAAAGTGCAATACTCGCAACTGCCACTAGATGCTTTCAACAAGAAACTCTGTCTCCAACTGAATTTTTCAATGATGAAATATTCAGTCAGTACATTTTTTCCACGAGTCATTCTGATGTCATTCGCTGAAGTCAACTCTTCTTATTGGTGATGTGGCGCTCCAGCTGAAAAACAAACAAAAATAAAACATTAAGTAGACATTAGAGTTAGAAAAGAGGAAGATTTAGGGGCATGTCTAACTTGATTGACAGGTCTGCTGTCCAATGAGACTAGACATGAAATCGAGTCTCACACACATTGGGCAGTGATCTCAGATTCAAGGGTTAGACCTGTCACTTCACTCCTACCTTCATATCCAAATATGGTCATTTCTGGCTCCAAACAACTAATATGGTGATGTTCAAATGCCAAACTCCTGGAGTACAAAAACCAGCGGGTGACGTCACATTAGCTTCATCCATTCTGTACAGTGTATGGGTCAAACACACACACACACACACACAGGAGTAAATGGACCCAAACTAAACCCCCCAAAACACACCCGTTACTGACCTCTTCTACCATTACAGTACTTTTGCCATGAAGAAGTTGCCTCTGGGCAAAACCCCACAGCTGCACTCTCAAGGAGTCTGTGACAGTTCAGGAGCTAAACTAGTCGCTCTGCTTGACTCTCTGTTGCCCAGTCGGATGAGGACAGTATGTTCCTCGAGCTACAGGGCACACACATATGAGTAGTATCCCATAAAGAAAGAACGGTGCATGTATGTGCACGCCTGTAAATTTGCATGTGTATGTATGCATACACACAAACACAGTCAGGGAGACAGATATCAGAAAAAATGTGGTGCCTGACTAAGGAGATGCAGGACAATGGTCGGAAGTCTGAGGTTGTACTTTTCAGGTCCTGCTTGTGAACTGCATCTGGAGATTCGTACAGGGAGAAACTAAATCCTTTAAGGGCAAAAAATACTTTTAAAACTGTGACTGGAAAAGATAAAGGGTTCTGATCACCACACACATTGGGCAGTGACCTCGACTTCAAGGGTTAAACCCACCTCCTCACTCCTTCCTTCATATACAAATATGGTCAACATCTGTCTCCAAACAACCAACATGGCGACGTGCACATGCCGATCTCTTGACTCCACAAACCAATGGGAGACTTGCTTCATCCTTTCCTATAGACAGTCTATGGTTCTGACTGAGAGGGAGAAAAGTTTCTGAAACAAAGAAATGAGAGAGAGAGACACTGAAAATGTGTAAAGACACTAACACGAGTCAGACGCCAGACAAACACAGCTGGCGTTGCCAACAAGTACTTTGAGAGTCCAGTGATAGTGAGAACAGGGGTTAAATATAAACTCAGTAATCCCTCAACAAAAGGACACTTAATGAGCGTCTGTCTGAATGGTGGGATGTGAGCTACAGTGCGTGAGGTAGAAGGAGGAATGCAGCTGGCAAAAGCCCAGGATTGTGCCACCACCATTCAAAGCAGGTCGGCGCTCATCGAGTGGAACGGCTTCATGCTCGTTGTCCTCTCAATGACAAATACCTCGCTCGCCTTCTCCGGCCAACTGGTTTCCCTGGCATCGGCCAGCGAACCACCCCGATGCTGAAACCTGCAGAACCATGCTTCTTATGACAAACTGGGCTCAGAGCAACGAAGCAGAAAAATTAAGCTGGTGGGAAGATTATCATACACAGTCTCAGGATTAGACCTCGTCACACGTTCCATGACTGAGAGATGGTGACTAACTGGTAAGTCCCTGCCATGGAGGGGAATGATAGCCCTGTTGGGTAAGTACCTGAATAATTCAGGAAGGTCAAAGAAGCACCGCTGGCTCCAGGCCTATGGCATCCTTTGATACTTGGACCTCGAATGAGGCGGCAGCTTGGTGTTACTTTCTCTCCATAACACGACCCTGTTAATATCAAGTGTCTATTCTTCTCTGTTTTGATCTCAGAGTGAAGTTCTTCTGTGCTTGTGGACCAAGCTGTAATATAGCAACAACCTTCATACTGGTTTTCTGACCAGTACGTTTGTGTTACTCTATGACCCTGATCAATAAAGTATGTTTCTGTTACTAAGAAGATCGTATCATTGAGGAAACAACGGTGTGAATGGAAAGCTTAATGATAACTTTGTGTGTGACATCTCAAAGTGTTTGGACCTATACATAGGACCACAGAGAAATGACCTTAAAAGGTAAATCAGCCTTAACACATATACATAAAATACAGATCCATCTTACTTAAAGCTCTGAGCAAAAGCTCTAAATCCCAGTTAGCACCATGCCAGCAAACATGGCAGTGGGTACGAGGATATGTAACAGGAGCTCCAACATCAGAGGTTTGCAAGATTAAGAGGGGCTGAATGATTGACTGCAAGAAGCTGCGTGCCTTTAAGGGATCAGTGGAAGAGATGCTAACCATGCTGTAGCTCACGAGTTGGGCTAACTGAATGAGAGGAGGCGCCACAAAGGCAAGGACTGCTGAAATACCTCTGATGCAAACTGAGCGTGGCACCTAGAAAGGTTATGCACTATGACTTAGGACGCTAAGTTTGTTGTTTAAAAGTACAAACAAATAATCATGTCAGCTGCCTGTGTTCTTTGTTACCAAAGCAAGAATTTGACATGTAACCTACTTTATTAGGACCAGTGCCACAATTTTCACTGCACTAAATTCTACTTATTCAACACTTATGGTTTCACTGTCAATTTTTTACTGTCAATTTCCATGAACTACCATGATTTTCAACATAACAAGAGATGTTGGTAAGTGTTTAACTTTCTTTAAGTTTGTTGTAAAGCTTAAAAATAAGAAATACAAGGAAACAACATGTACACCACTGCATTCAAGGAATAAAGTCTGTTCAACCGATTTACCCCTGTAAATACCCTCACCCTGGCTTCATGCCACTTGGACAGAGCTACAGGAGCTGGTTATCAAATATCTTTGAAATGAACCTTCCCTATACTGTTGCTCGCTCAGTTTCTCCCTGTCCCTCATGATAATGTTTTGAACACAAGCTATTAAGTGAAGTGAGATTCTACTTTTCCCAAGACCCACTGAATAAATGTGTTAAATTTAATATGGAAAAAGACGGTTTTCCTTTGTTGAAAGTGGTCATTCCTGGTTTAACATCTGCGCACAATGATGCAACTACTCTACATTTCAGAGGCACAATCTGGCGCAATTTCACATTTCAAACTACATAACAGTACAAAGTAAATACAGATTAAACTGCTGTTTGTCATGCATGAGTGGAAAAACTGAATATCAGGGCTGTGTATGACTAAACATGTTTGTGGCCGTGTGCACAAATGTGCTGTGGGAGATGAAAATGAGAAGTGCTTGTGAAATATGCGGTGGTACAATTTATTTTCAGTCAGAAGACAGCTTGTCATCATCCGTGCAACCACCTGGCTTCAATTTCCAATGACAGTGAATACTATCACAGCATGGGGGAGGTCAATGCCAGCCAGAGCCCATGTGTGTGGGGGGGAATCCTCACGGTATCTGGAGTTATGTAAGGGCTAAAGAGAAGCCCTGCCCCGTTTAGGGACATCCCAAAACTTTCTAATAGACTCATGGCAGAAAGTCCATGTTTACTGGCTGAATTTTAAATTATAACAGCTTGAAACAGAGAGAAAAATACCTCAGAAAAAATATATTATTGTGTAATCTTACGAGGTGTGCTGCATAAAAACTCTCTTATAGAAGAAAAGATACTGATTGAGTGATTTGTAGGAAGAATAGGGACCCAAAATAGTAACACTTTTCAATAAAAAGTGCTGAAATTATTAGTCAGCAACTCTGTGTTTAATAATTTAATTCACT
This sequence comes from Pseudochromis fuscus, assembly GCA_900323345.1. NCBI lineage: Eukaryota > Metazoa > Chordata > Actinopteri > Pseudochromidae > Pseudochromis > Pseudochromis fuscus. Next base: position 4,682 of record OOFC01033838.1, on the reverse strand, counting down.
TTGTGAGAAAAGATTCCAAACATTTTTAATTTAAGCTTTTCCAAGTGTGAGGATTTGCTGCTTGTCTACAAAATTACTACTTCTAGGAAACTGTACTAATGCCTGCTTTGTGGCATTTCTGCGAATAAACTTTCATTTGATTGATCAAAACCCCTAATTAAGAGTATTTACAGCCCTATGCCATACAAATGGTAAATCAGAAACTAATGAAGCCAAATAATGTGACATCCAGATACTTTAATTAACTGCTTCAGATGTTTCAGGCCCTGCAATGCTAGAAAAAGTTGCTGCATAAAGACATGTGCAGTGACGTCACATTTTTGTTTACGCCGCCATATTGGACGGCATATCTGGATGTTCACATCACTAGCTATCATAGCTAGCCATAATGAATCTCACAACAGAAGCTCAATAACTTTGTCTGGTATCACAGAAGCTCGCTGATGTTCACAGAGCAGATATCGTGATAAAATCAGCAGCATTGGCGCTGATCCTTACAACATCAATGTTCAGAAATTCACTAGTTTCATTGATTATAACCTGAAACCTGATTTACGTTTTACATTTTCAAGTATTTAATCAACGCTGCACCCCCTTACACGAGCCAGACTCTGAAGGCGTATAAAGGTCTGGACGCTGACAGAAGTGTAGGCTACACTGCACAAATTGATATTTTCACGAATCCATTATCTGACTAATGACAATCACAAGACCTGTCGCTGTTAATCACAAATCATGTTAAACGTACCTGATATGAAATGCTTGCTACAGAGGAGTCCAGTCAACTCTCTGCATGGCTGACACAGACTTGTTAGATCGTTGTGTAGTTCGCCGGGAACCGATGAAAGTGAACCTCCCACCATGTTTTCTGTTTGTTTTTGCTTCCGTATGTACAACAATGAAAAACATTTCGGCAAATTTTTTCGACCAGATATCAGTATAACCTCGTGTTGGGTCTGGCAGCATTGATGCGTCGGCGCATGTGTGGAGCTCACAGAACGAAACCCCGTGAAGTCACGTGACGAAACAGCTGCTGATTCACCTGTATCGCCAAACTGTGTTTAAAATGAAGCGCGTCGGTCAGCGGGATTCTTCCCGAACCTAAAAATATTAAATATATACGTATATAAAATATATAAAATCCTCCTTGCCTCAAAGAAAAGTACATAAACATCCTCACACAGTCGTGGCATTATGCTGAAAGTAACGAATTCTCAAGAGCAGGAATATCGTCGCATTCAGGTAAATAAACAAACAAGCACGTGGACGTCTGTAGCAGTCTGATCCCCCTGGATGTACAGATGACCGCATAATAAACACTTCAGTCATTGTTGGGTATGGACACATCCATACACAATTCTACGCCATGGCTAGGTCATTAAATCAGTATGTCAGCCGAGTCTGACAGCTAGACTGCCTGTAATGATTGTTAAGATCCAACAGGTGTCACTATTGAGCAACACAATACCCACACGTATCGATCCAGTTTTGCCGTCCAAAACAAAAATCACGTGATCCGTGATGTAATTTCCACAAAGTCTATACGAGTCATTTATGCATAACATTGTTGCATATTTGATATGGTTGTTTGCTCCTCTACGTTGCTTTCCATTTCACTGTTTCTCCTCCCCCAGTACCAAGACACTATTATAATTGTGGTTCTAATAAAGGTTTATTATAAGTCTGGTTTCCCTCACTTTGTTCTGTTGACCTGACATTTTGTGGCAGTACAATCTATCCAAATTATTACAATAGTTAGTCTACTTACTGCATAATCAGATAAAACATTCAACATGTGGCACAGATTGTTAACCCTAAGTGGGCAAACACACATAAATACTTTGGCAAGTTAATCAGCCCCTATTTTCTTTTAATGTATTTAGACTAAATTGACACAATTTATACCACAAACATATTATTTCTGCTTTTTATTCCATCATAGCTCAAAATGTTTGTGCACCAACTTATGGAAGCCCCTAAAGGACATAAATAAGTATTTTATTTTCTTCATTTTGCTGTGATAATTAGCAGAAAAGAATAATACTTTATTGTGATTACACACGGGGATGCAAGTAAATTAAAGAGTGCATGCACCTACATGTCAAGTTATTGTATCTCCTGAGATACAAAAACATTTACGAGTTAAAATACAATGAATGTCTCCAACTCAGCTTCACCTGCATCATTTTATCCCGTTCATTCATTTTATGAAACCCACGTTCCAGATTAGAAATAAACCTCCAGATCCAGATAGTTCTACTTTTTAAGTATATGTGTATATTATTCAGCACAGCACGTTTGGCAAAGAAGAAATGTTATTGCAAATTGGACAGTGCCAAATGGAGTATCCATGTAATACAGTGTATTTTCTAAGAAAAAGAAAAAAAATACATTAGTTTAATATGCAACCGTGTCTTCTGCTACATGCATTACAATGGTGGAAGAGAGGAGTTACATAACAGGCCATGAACTTGCATTTGCAGAGAGTAATGGGGGGGCGGCGAGCAGCCAGGCTCCAGACAGATATCAATAGACAAATGCTTCAGAGGGACACGATGTGTGTGTGTGTGTGTGTGTGTGTGTGTGTGTGAGTGTCCTTGTGAAAGAAAGAGAACGCAGATGAAGAGACACTGTCTCTCTAAGTGTTTGCTTTTTGGACCCAACTCCACAGTGATCGCTTGTCATCTTAGTTTCTCTCCCAGTTGTATTACTTAGCTGCTATTTTAAAATTCCTCATTCGTCAGGTCTTTGACACATGGTGGGAAAACCACAGATGCACCACCCCTGTGAGAAACATAACACACGTGCTCAGACACACAGACTGGGATGCGCACATTTGCACAAGAGAAGAAAACAAGAAAGTGGCTCAAACAACAGCTTTTTTCTTAGAAAGTGGTGGCGTGGTGCATTAGGTAACAACCATAACTGCAGTCATTAACCGTTGTGACCTTTATGAGTCAGAGGGAAAGCATATGAAATGTAGAAGCGTAAGGACCAGTGAATGTGATGCGTTTGAGTTTTTGGGCTGGGGAAGTTCACAGACAGACCACATAGACTGGTCCGATCCACCTGCTGCTGTCAGTCAGTGTGTGGTGGGTGATGTCAGCGAGCTTCATTTGGCTTGGAACATGCAAAGCAGGGGATCATAAGCTGCAGATTCCTTCTCTGCACCACTGACCTGTATATGATCTTCCTGTTATATACTCCATGAAGGCAGAAAACAGAAGAAGTGAAGAGTTACAAAGCTTTGGCAAATGCATTTCTCAGATTGACTCGTAGGACGAATTCACAACAGTCAGATGATTAGAAAATATTTGCACTTTTCCACTACTTTAGCAGCATTGTCCAGCGGCGAACAAAAGCACAATGCTAGCAAACTTTCCTCAATTGTGGCTTTGATATGATGACGTAGATCAGCACCCGGGCCTTCGGAAAGGTCAGCGCAGTGCGGGGAAAGAACAACACCGAAGTGGACGACAGCGTCTCACACAGATCCACACTGAGAAACAAGGCTCCCTAATGTTCTTGGAGCTTGTTCAAGGAACATCGAGTGGGTTTGTTACTTTCTACTCAGTCAGTCTGAGAAGACAATGCCTTCTTTTTGTCTCAAAGGACAAAGGCGAGGTCATGCTGTGTTCCCTCAGACAACCTTCCCTTGTCACATTTGGACTGTATGCATCATGGTGGGTTATGTCACAAGAGCTCCACAACAAGACCATCTCAGAGAAACACTGGCATTTGGCTGTTACGTAGACATTTCATTGACTTATGTAACAACTAGTTAATATTCATTTCTACATTTTTATTATTTTTTTAAATAACAGAAAACATGTTAAGCCACATTCATTTGTCGTTTGATGCCTGAGACACTTGTGCAGAGAAGTTGATGAACAGGTCTTCTTCACCACACGTTTTTTTTACTTTCTGATGCAGGAACTAAAGGACAGCTGAGAGTAATAATAATTGTGATGAGATGAGCTCCCTCATGTAAACTGAATGAAGCCATTGTTAAGGTTATTACTTCCCCCTGTGCTTTTCCTGCTTGAAATATCTAAACCAACATTGTTATATTACCTGTTGGTGGAATGACTGTGATGTTGTACGTGTTGCTTGCATCAGTACAATATTCATCAACCTTCAACTTTCCCTCAGCTCCTATTGTTTGTGCATTTTACTGACTTTTAATTCCCAGTTTACTTTTCTGGGCCCAATCGTTATTGTTACCATTTACAGTCAGCAACTCGCTGGTGAACATATTGATGAAGATCTAATGTAGGAGAGCTATGTTTGTGGGGTTGTTTTAACCCAGAACTGACTCAATATTAGACTAATACATGTTGGGTTGATTTAACCCAATAAGATAAAAAGTTTTGGAAAAGTTTTTACACAATATTTAGTTGTTTTCCAAGAATTATGTAATTTTTACAAAGCATTTCATTGATTTACCCTAGAATTTATTGTTTTTACCCAACATTTAATAGTTTTTGCTCTTTTTAAAATTATTATTAGTGTTTTACCCAACATTTTATTGTTTTTACTTTAAAAAAAAAAATGTTATTATTGTTTTTACCCAACATTTAACTGTTTTTACTCTTTTTTAAAAATTATTATTATTGTTTTACCCAACATTTAATTGTTTTTTTACTCTTTTAAAAAAAATATATATATATTATTATTGTTTT
>OOFC01033837.1:16979-29931 GCA_900323345.1 Pseudochromis fuscus | reverse complement strand
TCCATGGAAAATACCCTAAAGACACTCAAGTACATGTAACAGTAAATGTAACCGAGTTCTACCCGCCTCTGGTTATAAACTATTACTACAACTACTACAGGAAATTTACGCACGTTTGTACCGGCTTCAGGAGCTAATGTTTTTAGCATTAGCACAGCCGTTGCCTTCCAAAATCCCATTTGTACAAAGTAATTACACTATAGATTAATGTCTGTATATAACGTGGATTAGTACGGATGATGTTGTGTGACATAAATGGTCAAAACTGCGAATAAACAGCATATTTCATGAGCTTTTCTTACGGTTTACGCTTGCGGCCGCCATGTTGAAATCGAACTCGGGGCTGATCAGAAACGCACGACTTCCCAGTGGGAAATTCCGACGTGGTGCAGCGTTCCATTTGCAATTTCCCAGTCGGAAGTGGGATTTTTCGAGTTCCGAGGACAAATGGAACGCAGCATAACAAGCTAACAGGTAGCCTGTTGGGTAGCCAAGCTAGTGGGTGAGCTAGAGATTAGTAAAACTAACCGAAACTGTTGCGTTCTCCAAGACTAAGCACAAACCACAACACAAACTCTCGACACACAGTTCAACTTTGTTTATTTCACTGTGAGAAAAGTTGATAGGATATTTTAGTTATCGTTTAATCAGCTGAAAAACAGAATCATTGTTTTTCTGTTAATGATCCCTTATATGTACGCAGCAAGAAGAGGCTCCTCTTTCACAGAGGGCGCCATCTTTGTGTCGCCATGTTTCTACAGGAGTCCAGAATGGACAAATCAGACCCTGCACATAGATATAGACTTTCACCTTTTAACACTGAACTGGCAGCTTGATGTGAGCAGAGCTACAGCACTGTTGGTCAAACACCAAAACACAGAAACACAAGTAGACAAACAGGGACTAGTTTCTGTCCATTTTGTTGTTAATGTAACATAAATGAGCCGGAGGTTACAGATCAGAAGATTACTTCAAAGGTTTGTGTTGTTTGATGTGGGTTGTCTTGATACAATTAATATCATTATTATTTCTAGTACTTATGTGGTGTCCCAGCCACTTCTTTGTTTGGTTTTGTGTTGTTTACATATAGAATTTTCAGACAACAGTTTGTTTTCTGGGTCTTCAGTCTTAGATCTGATGTTGACACTGAGATTGTTATGAATTTGTGTTTCCTCATTAACCTCCTCTTTAAAAATGATCTGAACAGTGAGGTTATCATTTATTTTATTTTTCACCTAAATGAATCTCACAACTGATGTGAAGCAGATATGACAAAATTTTAGAGTTGGAAATAAACTGCAAGAAAAAGAGCAACACAAAACAGTTTAATGCAGTAGATTGATTAAGGGGACGTGAAACTGTGTTAACAGTCTCTGAATATAAAAGTGCATACATGACTCTGCAGGTTTCAAACAAACACGTTTACATTAGCCTGATGACAGAACCTTTCTAGATTGGAACAACTTTGACAGGAAGTTTCGCATCTCTTTGGACTGCACACCGTAGATGATGGGGTTCAAGCTGCCGGGAACAATGTGGAAAAGGATGGCGCCCAGTTTCCTGTAGTCGGAGTACTGAGGGAAGCGATGCAGAGTGATGATAATCATGCCACTCACCATCATGATCAGATACACAAAGAGGTGAGTGCTGCAGGTCTTCAGGGCTTTACTGTTCAGAGACTTGTTCTTACTGGTCAGGCAGACGATGGTGATCTTAGTGTAGGTGAGAACTATGGTGCCGATGGAGGAGGAGAGCAGCACCACGGTGAACGTCAGGCCGTACACATTGTTGATGAAAACACTCTCACAGGAGAGCTTGAACAGCGAGGCGTTGTCGCAGTAGGGATTCATGATCATGGCCCTGCACCTGTTGAGCCGTATGGTCAGACCGAGCAGGATCGCTACAAGAACGAAGGCCACGCCCCAGGCGGAGGCCGTCAGCTTCACCACCATCCTGTTGGTCATGATGGTGGAATAGCGCAGCGGGTTGCAGATGGCCACGTACCTGTCGAAGGCCATGATCATGAGCACGGTGTGGGAAGTGGTGCCGAACATGTGGGTGGTGAACGCCTGAACCACACACTCATAGTAACTGATGAGGCGCTCGGAGGGCGGCAGCAGGATGTCTGAAAGCAGGTGAGGCATCACGATCGAGTTACCCATAATATCATTGACGGGCAGGTTGCAGAACAGCAGGTACATGGGCTGGTGGAGGCTTTTGTCAATGAAAACCAGAACAACAATGCCAACATTGACGATCATAATTATTAGGTAGGAGAACAGGAAGAAGAAAAACACAGGGTACATGGAAATCTCAGTGACCTTTAACCCCTCCAGCTGCAGGGTGAAGCTGTTGTATGTGTAGTTTTCCATCATCCTGAAACCAAAGAAACAAAACAAGGCAATGGTGATTTATAACGATTTAACAGAAAATGCTTTTGTTGAAGAAAATCCAGAGTGACTGCTGAAATAATTTATGTCTAAGTCTGTGAAGCACATCCCAGTCTGCTGCATCTCACGCCTTAAAAACTCAGAAATAGGCTGAAAAAACACGACTAAGCTGTGATAATCAAAAAAGTGTTAAAGATATTAAGAATCTGACTGTAAGTGTAACAGTTCAAAGCTTTGTGATCCGTTTAAAGTTTAAATGGTGTCTGTAGCTGAAAATATATGGAAGTAGTTGAAGTTCAAATTTGAGTAACTTGAAGGACATTTGAACATTTCCTTCACTGACTTCAAGTGCAAAAAAATACTGGAAAAAGTTGAACATTATAAAAAGTAGGAGAATGAAAAATTCAAGGATCAGTGTCCTTGAAGAGCTGAACATTTAGTTTCTGTAGCTGAAAGTATGTAGAAGAAAAAGAGTAATTATTTGGATCTCAGAGCTTCTTGATAATTCACACAGGAAATATTCGTACGTCCGTATCTAAATACACATAAAATGCAGATAAACACCTTTCACAAGTCATTAAACACATAAAGTATTTGAACATCACCTGTTATTTGTGTTGTTCTGCTGCAGTGACCGAGCTTCTGACGACCTCTGCCACTGTTTCAGGTTTTATAAAGAGACGGATTCACCTGGGAAGAGACTTCACAATATAACATCAACCATGTTGTCATAGAGTAAACTGGCAAGCTGCACAAACAATACACAACTCAACTTTGTTTATTTTACCATGTTAGAAAAGTTAGTAGTGGTTGTAGTTGTGAAATTCATTTATCAGGTTCAACAGAATCATTATGTTTCTGTTTCCTCTGAATGATCCTTTATGTCAGAAGACAGACAAACCAAACCCTGCAAACAGCTTGAGACTTTCAGGTTTTAAGACTGAAATAGCAGCTTCATGTGTTTGTCAACAGCCACATGGACACTAAACACGGTTTAGACTAGTTTAGGCCTGCTTTGAGCTCAGTTTTGGCCTCGGTTTATTACTAGATTTGGGCTTGGTTTGGACTGGTTTTAGGCTGGTTTTGGATTCTTTCAGCCATGTTTTTATCAACTGTTACTGCGCTCAGTTCGTAGATGACCTTAAGAGGCTTGGTTTCTGATTAGATGCATGTGAACATTTGCAACTTTAGCACAATTTGGAAGTGAATAAGTGACAGCTGAACTATGCTCAACATTATATACAGTCACAAAAAATACATTTTGAAAAATGGCCAAAGGAGAAGTGTGAGAATGGCTTCCTGTTGGTGTTTAACTGAGGAAGGTTTTGGGAAAGCTTGTTTGAATGTCAGGTCAAGAGATTTCAGAATTGTCTGAAAAGAAAGAAAAAACTTACATCATGTGGGCCAAGGACTGAGCTCTGAGGTTTTCCTTGAAGCCTCATTCCTGCTCCTTTCAAAAATAAATATTTTCAAATGATTTAACAGGCACTGTCACATACATGTGTCCTTTCCATTGACTGTAAAGGCTGTGGGATATCTCCACTAGAGGGCACCACAGAGTCAAAGGTTTCTGACAGGGACGAGGTCTGAAGAGGTTGTAAAGGACATACAGAAAGCAGAGCTATCCTTCTACCTTGTTACCCAGTTAATGTTTTATTTGGTAAACCTCTTTGAGACTTATTTATTTTTAACAAATTGTTTGATGTTCACATCATCATTCCTGCTTCTTTTAAACATCAAAAGAACAACTTTAAATAATGTAACCATCACTGTTCACATCCTCCCATGGTTTTTTTCTGTTTGTTGTGGAAGCTGTCGAATTTCAACTCAAGGGCCTCAGAGTCAAAAACGTACGACTTTTTTCAACAACTCTTGACCACAGCTAAACATCAAGCTTTGTAAAAAAGTTCAACAAGCTAACAGACTAACAAGATAATGAAGTAAAAGGTTAACAAGATAAAAAGGTAACAGTATAACAAGCTAAGAAGGCAACGGTTTAATTAATAAGAAGCTATCAGGTTACCAAGCTAACTGAGAGGTTAACAAGCCAAGATTACAACAAGTTAACAAGTTAGCAAGCTGGCAGGCTAACAAGATAATGAAGTAGAAGGTTAACAAGATAAAAAGATAACAGTATAACAACCTAAGACGCTAATGGGTTAACAACCTAAGAAGGCAACCGTTTAACTGATAAGAAGCTATCAGGTTACCAAGCTAACTGAGAGGTTAACAAGCCAAGATTACAACAAGTTAACAAGTTAGCAAGCTGGCAGGCTAACAAGCCACCATGGCCTCTACATTTGCCTTTTTCTCACCAGATATTTTATTACAACCTCCTTCACTGGTTACATTGTCTGAAATATTTCATTTTGTATGTTCACAAAACATAAAAGACAAAATTTGGTCAGTCAGTTTACAGATCAGAAGATTCAGTTTAGAGACTGAATTATTTGGTTGAGAGGTTAACGTTAAGGATTTGTCGTGTTTCTGGTTTTTGGGTTTGAAATCACTGTTCATATCTTACGTAATGGAAACAGAAGGTTCCCAACAACAAAAACTTTGTGTGACTGCATCAGTGTTTGTTTGCTGTTGTTACAGTTTGTTAATTAGTACCACGAGACAGCAAAGACTCTGCAGGGACGCCGCCACCAACCCCCCAACCTCCCAGATGAACTAAACCACCGGTGTCCTACTTTCTCCGTTTGTGGAAAGTTTCTCTGTTTCAAACTTTAAACAGAAAAAACAGGAAGTCATCAGCTGACTCCTGAAGTTTTGGTCACCACAGAAAGTTTGAGGCCTTCAAACCCTTAAGAAAGATCAAAAACCTTAATGACTTTGGTGACAAACCTGGTTCAAATTCAGAGTGTGTGGCAGAAGATGTCATATTTCCTTTTATGAGGTTTACAACTTGTAAATTAACCCAGTGGTCACTGAATCATATATTTACAATAACTCTGTTTACCTCATAGACTGTTTACAGAATGGACAAAATCACCCTTTGGTTTGTGGACTCACATATTGATGCCAGGAGTTTGGTATTTGTACGTGTCCATGTTGGGTTTTTTTCGAGTCAGAAGTGACCATATTTGGATATGAAGGAAGGAGTGAGGAGGTGGGTCTGACCTTTCAACCTGAGGACACTGTCCAATGTGTATGAGATTGGACTTCACCAGTGAATGAGTCTCCAAACCACCTGTAAATCATTGGAGACCAGAGCATGTCAATCAAACTAACAACACCCCTAACTCCTCCCCTTCTCTCAGCCTAATGTCTCCTCAATGGTGAAATGATTTTTAGATGAACCACCAGATCACTGAGAAGAAGCGTTCACTTTATCTAATGACATCAGAATGACTTGAGGAAAAAAATTATTTACCAAGTATTTACATTTTTGAATTGAAGTCAATTCCCTCAGTGTTTTGGAGACAGCTTGTAGTAGTGTTTCTGTGGTATTGCACTTTTTTACTTCTGCATAGGCTCCACTTAGTCGCTTCATCCATTTCTACATCCAGCTTATGGTTTGCTGGCTTCCTGTATCTGTTAGTCAGCTGGTCTTTGATCATGTCCAACTTTTTAACCTTAGCAATGAGAGTTTAGTTTACCACCTGCTGATTTGTGGCATTGTTGTGACGAACTTCTGTAGGATGTTGTTTCTTTTTGAAGTGGATCAAATCCTCAATGTGGAAATATCTCTTCGTGATATTTGAAAAATTTGCAACTGTAACCAAGTGGGTGGGACAACAAGTGGCTCAGTGGTGGAGTGGGACAGCAGTGGCTCAGTGGTAGAGTGGCTGTCTACCAATCGAAGGGTCAGTGGTTCGATTCCCGCTCCTCCCAGTCAGTGTGTCCTTGGGCAAGACATGAATGGGATGAATGGGTTGCTGGCGGTTGGAGGTGCAAATTAGCAGCCACACCTCCGTCAGTCTGCCTCCGCCTCCGCCAGGGCAGCTAGCTTAGCTTACTGCCACCGGTACTAATGGGTGTGAATGAATAATGGACTTCCGGTACATTGCACAGCAAATCCACTGTCAGTTTGATCAAAGGAGGTGACCTAATTTTGTACAGTGTCATGTAGTAATAACTGAACAGTGATACTTTAATGTTGAGTATAATCTCAGGATATGCCTCGGCTTAAATCAGTGATGAAGAGAGATTAAACTTTTATGACTCACAGTTTCGGTTTGTGCAAAAGACACTTGTGACCTGATTTTACCAAACTGAATTTAAAGTCTCAAAACAGCAGCTCAACCTTTAACATGATCTACTTTTGTCTGCTAGAAATCACCACATTTCATCTGAATACTGAACCAGGAAGCTGTTGCTCTAACGGTGTGCAGCCAATCTTTGTGTGCGTTGTTGTGGTTTTTGTGTAGCTGTGTGTTATTGTGATGTCTTGAAGGCCTCTGAGCTCCCAGGTGTCTCAGTGACCAGCAGGTTAACTGAATTAAACTATTAATTAGTGAGGCGTTCAGGGGCTGACGGACAGGGAGCTGCTCCACCTCCCTCAGGAGAAACACTGTGGACCTGCAGGATGTGGTTCAGTTAAAAACCATCTGGCGTTCCCCAGGGATCCATTTTAGGGCCTATTTACTTTTTAATTTCTAATGTTTTAGCCCTTGGGGTCATCTCTCTCCACATCTATGCTGATGACACACTGTTTAGTTTGAGTGAGTTTCCTGACGAGCCTTTAGTTTGACTTTTTACACTCTCTAAAGACTTGGGTGGTCTGGTTTTCAGAATATAAACAACGAGGTTCTGGTTTTCAAAGTTGGGGATAAAAACTTTCTGTGTTGTTTTTTATATTGACATTGATCTGATTTGAGTTGTACTTATAATTTTATATTATGTAAATCAAATAAGTGTTGAAATGTAAATTGTATTTATTTTATATTTTATTCAGTTATTTTAATTGATCTTACTTTAGTTTATTTGATTTATATTATCTGCAATTGTATTTGTTTAGACAATTTGTCTTACGTTATATACATTTTTAAAATTTATTTTTACATTACACAATACAAACAATGTTATTTTTGTTTATATATTATGGTACTAATTTGAAATTAAAAAATTGGTTGAAGTATTTTATTGATTTTATGACTTTACTTAAGTACTTTCTTTATTATTATACAGATTTAATTGATTGATTTTCATATTTTCTTTGATTTTCTTTTCTTTTTCTCTGTTTGTTTTTTCTTTCCCTTTTTAGTGTTTATTTTCCTGTGTTGCGGTGTTGTTACATGTTGTTGAGGGTTGTTGTGAGTCAGCAGTGGCGTTTGTCCCCTTTGATCCCTGGAGCATCATTAGCACCTCCTGTAATCACTGATAAACATCTATTACTGTCCCCGAGGACTAATTACCATCACAAACTGTTGGTAAGTGTTTTGATCAGTGGCGACTCACAGTGGACCTTGTTAATGATCTGTTTCATCACTGTGGTTAAACTGGACAACCACCAGGGGGCAGCGTGGTCCCCTGAGCTCCCAGCATGCAACAGTTCTGATAGAGTGTGACCTTTCTCTGCACAAACAAACACACAGTTATTACTTTTAACCACGTTAACATCTTGGAATTGAATCTGAATAAAATTATAATTATACAAAAAGTCTCATTTAAAGTAACAGTACACTTTAATGGGGTCACATAAATTTTAAATAAATGTATTTATTTAAAGGGAAAAAGTCTTGAAATCATGAAATACAAAACTGATGTCAGGCAGGTTCAGATTATTATGAGTCAACAAGTTATAAGTTTCATCATTTTTTGCAGTTTTTTTTCTCTTATTTAGGAATTTTGCGTTTATTTGTGGCCATTTAGTATGTTTGAGAGGCCATTTTGTGTCTCTTTGTGGATGTTTTGTGTCCCTTTGTGGTCATTTTGTGTTCCTTTTTGGCCTTTTGTGTCTTTGTGAGGCCATTTTGTGTCTTTTATGGCTATTTTGTGTCTTTGTAGTCATTTTGAGGTCACATTGTGTCTCTTTTAGGTTGTTTTTTGTCTTTTTGTGGCCATTTTCAGTTTCTCTGAGTTCATTCTGTCTCTTTTTGTAATTTTTTTGTCTCTCTTGGTCATTCTTGTGTCTCTTTGTGAACAGTTTGTATTTCTTTCTTTGTCTATTTTCAAATGTATTGTGTCTCTTTGTGAACATTTTTTTGTTTTGTCATTTAGTATTCTAAGGTGTATAGCTTTTGGTCCTGTTCGTGAGCTTACAAACTAACAAATATGAAGAAGCACAGACAACAGGTGTAAAGAGTCACAGCAAAGCATCACACACATTTTAAACTGAATCAGACTGAACTCTCGTTGGTCTTCAGTTGTGTTGAACGTGTGAATCACAGCAGAACAGATGTTGTGCAGCCCACATGAGTCCAGATTTAACTTCTGGTTTTCAATCAGCAGTTTTCAGCAGACGTGGTGCTGAACACCCACTAAATCTTTTTCTTCTTCTTCAGTGTTGATCGTGGAAACAGACACAGTGACACAGAAACCCACTAATGACACAGTTTCCCCTGAACGAGTCACAACAGGAGAACAAGTGTGATTCACCGTGGGAGATGTCTTCGTTACTGCAGCGCATCACAGATGTGAGGATTTCAGGATTATAGTTTTATTTCTGGGGTCATGTGACCTGATCCGAGGATTTACACCTGTTAGATGAGTATTTTTTAGCTCCAACGTCTTTGCTGCGTTTACACTGATGAGATAAACAAGTGAAAATGTCCAAAGTGAAATTAGTTTGTTGCCTTTTGCTGTTGGCTGAGTCAAACCTGTGAGACGTTTTTCATGATGTCCTGTGTTGGGACCGTTCGTCTTCTGGTTTTCTTCTGATGATCTGACCCTCTGCAGAACAAAGCAAGTGTAGAAGATGAAGATTTATTTCATTATAATTTATAAATTAACTTCAGTAAGAACATCTCACAGTTTGTTGTATTGAAGAGAGCTAAATCAGAAACTTTCCTCCGGCGATGATTAAATATCGAGGGAAAACGTCAGTGATTTAAACTGTGATTTCAATCCCAGATTGAACAACATGTGATTGGACACTGTTGCCACCTGCTGGTCACATGATGTCACTGTCAACATAGTCAACAATGAGGACATCAGAGTTAATTCACCAAGATTAATTAAAAAAAAAAAGTTTCTTCAGACTTTTCTTCTTTTCTCTGCCTGAAATGAAAGTAAATTAAATATTTTGGAGCTTTTGGACAAAGTAAGTTAGAGTCACTTACTGGTTGTTTGTAGCAACTCCACAAAAACTACCGGACAGATCTTGATGATTTATATTTCAAAGAGACTCACCCAACAAATGATGTTAAAGGTTGTTAAAGATCAGAGGATTTATTGTCCTCTCTCCGCTATCATGGACAGATGTTTGAACAGTGGCGCCAGAGAACCAGTAGGAGGCAGTAAAACATCCCATCACTGGATCTCTGAGCAGGAGAGGAAGAAGAAGAAGGAAGCAGTGGGTTCAGATCACAGACTGTTTATAGAAATGGACAAAACAAGTGTGATGTCACCTGTTGGTTTGTGGGTTTGAAGCCAAGAGATCGACATTTGAATGTGGCCATGTTGGTTGTTTGGAGCCATGAAGTGACCATATTTGGATATAAAGGGAGGAGTGAGGAGGCGGGTCTGACCCTTCAACTTGAGGACACTGTCCAGTGAGTATGAATGGAGTTTGGGTCTTCAGTATTTCAGGATTGAAAATGACCATTTTTGAATGGAAGTCAGTTGGAGCCAGAGTTTCTCTGGTGCCAGCATCTAGTGGCTGTTGGTGGTATTACACTGTTGTTTCCCACGTGTCTGCACTAACTTCACTTTTGAGGACCTGCAGCTTCGTTCATTTCTAGAAAGAGTCTCTGGTACAAACAATGAAATGTTTCAGGTCTTTTGACAAATTTCAGATTCAGTTGAGGATCGATCGTATTCACCACATGAACTACACTCAGACACAACAGTTTTCCTTTAAAAGCAAATTAATGATTAATCTTTTCTTCAAGATTTTAGTTCACTTTAAAGTCTTTGTGGTATTTTTTTACTTTTTTAAAATGATAACAGTGTTTTATCTTTAACACTCACTAGTTTATATTTTCTCATGTACAGTGTTTCTTTGTTTCAATAATGAGCAGCCTGAGTTTACACCATCTGTACTAAATGTGCTATATAACCAGATTTAACTTAGATTATACCTCGGTGGAGGTTTGTGCTCTCTGCTGCACTGAGCTCTTTGTTGTTGTTTTTAAATAAAGCATATTTTTATTTTTTTTTTAATGGCAGCAGATGAGAAATAAAAACACATTGCTCTACTTTTATTTTTTATTTCATTTAAATATTGCATTGACATTTTTCTTGTTTTACAGTGTTGGACACTTTACAAAGTTCCTGATTAGACTCCTTGTAAAATACTCAACTTTAAACAACCAAAAATGAAGTAAAACACGTAGCAGAGTTGTGGGTTGAACTCCCTCTAACTTCAGTTTATTGTTCTGTGTGAGATTACACCCTAAAAAATGCTGGTTTGAGAAGATGGGTGTGAAAATGTTGCATAATTACAGATCATGTTACTGACTAGTTTAACCCAGAGTGTCCAATATTCATCCAGTTGTGGGTTAAACAACCCACCGTCTCCTCTCTTGTCCTTCTTCTTCTTCTCTGCTTTCTTTCAGACTGAAGTCCTGGTTTTAACAGCCAGGGTTCAGATTCCACCTCCTCCTTCCTGCTCCTCCTCCTCCTCCTCCTCCCTCGGGTGTTTTACTGGAGGTCCGTCAGCAGCTGGAAACACTGCAGCCAAACAGCAGAAGAAGAATCAAAGCTGCAACACAAGAGGAAACAGGAGGCTGCAGATCCACAGTGAGTGAAACAGACTTTTGTTTTAATGGAGCCTGTGAGTTTGTAAAAGCAGGAGAGCAACATGTCCCCAAAGCCTGCAGAGCGCCACAAGGAAATGAAGGTTAAAACCAGTTTGTTTGGTGTCTGCAGGCGTGGAAACTGTCACAGGTTTTATGGCACTTTATGTTTCTATTGTGGTGAAATTCACCAAGAGAAATGTGCTTCACTGGTGGAAATGCACAGTGAAGTTTCAGTTCAATATTAACACACTGAGTTTATGTAGAGCTGGTTGGAGACTGTGGGTTTTTGAAGTTAAACTTTCAAGTTGGTTATTTTCTGCAGCAGGGTTCAATCAGTCAGGTCATCAGTCAGGTCATCAGTCTGTCAACAGCGACCACGAGGAGTTGAATTTAAAGTGGCGCTCTGGTTTGCAGATCAGTGTCACAGTGATGCAGCCACTTCCTGCACAACTACTGTGGTTTTGTTTCTTGAGTCACGATCTGCTTTTTGCCAGTGAGGACATTTGTTTGGCTGATGTGTTGTTTGTAACGACTGTGGACGTTGTAACCAAACCTCTGAGTGGGATGAAACTTTGTTTTCATGAGACAAGAAAAACTGATGTTTGACACAGTTAATCCCAGTGAAGTTGTGAGCTAAGAATGTGGCTAAAAGCTGAAATTTGTAGCTGACATTTGGCGCATTTACACTGGTACCTACTTGCTTTGCTTCGCCTTGGATCGGCTTCCTTCGGTTGCATTTACATTGCCGAGGATCGTCCCTCCTCTGTGTAGCTGGCCGTCATTCGTGACGTCATCTTTTATGCGATTCTTTCGTTTCTGACCTGAATTATTATTTAAAATTGTTAGTTACAAGTGCGATTTGTCTTGCTTTGTACTATGTGTACAGAATAATATCAGGACGGTGACGTGCTTGTAACTCTGTAATTTATTCTTTGCTTGCAGGTAATGTTCACACTTAACAGTTGCCTGGCTCACCCAAAACTAACATGTACTTCCTGACACACCCCCTGGTACAAAGCATCAACCAATCATAATGCTCAATGAAGTGATGGCAGATGGCAAATCACAACAGAATATCTGACATATTCTCTGAGATATCAAATCAGATATTCTCTGTTTATCAAATCAGATCTGAGTTTGTTTTGAGAACAAGTGAATCCACAAAGATCATTATCAGCTGAACTGTAGCTGAGGTTTGATATTTGTGTTGTAACCAGAGAGCAGCAGGAGGCGGAGCTTGTTGTTGTTGTTGTTTTACATGGCTGCAGAAAAATGATCAAACTCACGTGTTGTCTTTGTTCCCACTGTGAGTTTTGCTTCCAGTTGGCATCCATCCACTCATTGTTATTATGCTGTCAGTCTCACACACACACACACACACACACACACACACACACACACACACACACTTAGCAGTGTTTGCACAAGACGCTGTGAGAGTGAGAACTTGTGTTTGGAGTTGAAGTTGTTTGCCAGTAAAGTCGGTGTGTTGCAAGTGTGTGTGTGTGTGTGCATGTGTGTGTGTGTGTGTGTGTGTGTGTGTGTGTGTTTTAAAAGATTTATTCTTCTCTCCTTGTTTAGAAGTTAAACGATGGGCGCCAACGACCTCAGAATGAACGCCAACCCTGCGGGGGTCCGACGCAGGAGCCCCTTCAACAGTATCAAGGTTCGACTCGACTTATTTTTAAGATGTTGAACTGAAACTCCACTGGAATA
>OOFC01033837.1:0-15961 GCA_900323345.1 Pseudochromis fuscus | reverse complement strand
ATGCATGTTAATGGTGCGTGTGTGTGTGTGTGCAGGTGGGGAACACCATCCTCATCGTCTTCGTCAGTTTCTTCGGGAGTCGCGTCCACCGGCCACGGTACATCGGGGGCGGAGCTCTGCTGGCTTGCCTCGCCTCGCTGCTGATGGCAGTACCGCACTTTCTGAGCGGGACGTACAACTACACCGACCGCGTCAGCTGTGAGAGACACACACACACACCAGTACACACTCGCGCACACACACACTCACACACACACACAAACTGACCCACTTCCTGTTTCCCATCAGCCTCCGGTGACAACAGCTCCACCCTCTGCCAGTTAAGGAGCTCGCATGTCACTGCTACCGCGTCGTCCAATCAGATGTGCCAGGAGCAGGAGAGCCCCGCCCAGCAGGTGGTGTACCCCCTGCTGCTCCTGGGTCAGCTGCTGCTCGGGATAGGTGCCGTCCCCATTCAGCCGTTCGGCATCTCCTACATCGACGACTACGCCAGCAAGAAGAACTCGCCACTCTACCTCGGTATGACACACCTGCTCTGATTGGCTCTATCCTTGATTGGTTGATTAACAAGAGGCGGAGCTTCATGTCCCCTTTTTTCACAATACATTGCCTGCTGTCATTAGCTTGCTGCACATTGTTAGCTCAATTTCGGGAGCTGTGGGGAGTGAAGCTGAACCACAGAAACAGTCACATTTACCCTCACATGGGATGCAGTCATTTAACGAGCCAGGGGGGAGGGGCATCGTGCAGGTGGACTCTGAACCGCAATCCAGCCCTCAGATCATGTGACTTCACACCAACATTCAAAAACATGATAATTTGCATTAAAACCTAAAATACATGTACTAAATGCTCTTCAGAAAATATAAAGGTGTAAAACATTAATTACATTTTGTTTTACTCTTAAATGTCTAATTAACTGTTGATTAATATGTAACAATATTTTTCCACATTTTTAAAAAGTAGTAGACCAACATTTAAAAATAAAGTTAATTAACTGTTTATAAAGTGTTTAAGAAGTTCAGAGAAAAACAACAGTTAACACCCAGATCCACTAGACCTTCATTAATTTGTCCATATGTCTCCTCTGAGCGTATTTAAGGGTGAAGGTTGAAATAAAGCAGAACGACCCTTTAATGTTGAGTCTGTTTGACTCAGTGTGAAACATTCCTCGTTCCTTCATCAGAAGCAGCTGCAGGTGGAAAATATTCTTCACCTCCTTTATTGTGGACGTGTGAAATTTTCCACTCAGCGTCGTAAAGAGAGGTCACGTGATCGGGTCATGTGATGCCTGAGGCCTCCCTGCAGCCTCTCTGGTTTTAATTGGCTCTAATTAGTTTTACAAACCATAAACATGTGGAAACACTTCCTTCTGAGGACATCGTTAACTAAAGTTTGGGCTGTTGAGTTCAAAACAAAATACGTTTCAGAATCAGGAGAAATGTTCAGAAAATGTAAAGATTAAAGTCATAATTTAGAAGAATAAAACTTAGAGATACAACTTTTCTCTGAGGATAATAAGTCTGTAGATGTAGCTGTTACTTTATTAATTAAAAGACAGATTTAAACTTTGAGACCTTTCAAAAATAAACTTTGGTTCAGTTGTGCTCTGTTGGAAATAGAAAATGTAAAATAGTGAAAGTACGAAGAGGAACAGTTTTTCTTCTTTGTTTTTTTTCACTCCTGTTCTTGTTCTTCTTCGTGGCGTGCAGGAATCCTCCTCGCCGTGACCTCCATCGGCCCGGCGTTCGGCTTCATCACCGGCTCCTTGATGCTGAGATTCTACGTCGACTTTGACAAACTGTCCAAAGGTGAGGAATCAAACAGCGTTCATGTTTGTAGAAGAAGCAGAGGGAGCACTGACGATTAACAGGAAACATTTTTACTCCCTTGACCTTTTTAACAGTTGCTGCTCAGAGATTTAAAACCAGATTTATTTACAGAAAAAAATTTGTATTATCACAAGAGAGGAAACTGTGTGTGTGTGTGTTACATACCACAGATGTGACCTCACACTCCTTCTGGCCAAAGAGTTAAATAAACCATTTGTCTTGACCTGGTTTTCTTTCATGTGTTTCAGTTTCTGCAACAATGTGAGAAAATGAAGTTAAAATAAATTTAAAAAACACATTTTCTGGACAAAAGGCTGAAATAATTTGACAAGAATCAAGATTTTCAAAAGAATAAAATAGACGTAGGAAAAGTAAAAACAGAAGTAGACCAAGTAGAGAAGGTAGAAGGAAAGTAGAGCAAATAAAACAGTAAAGAAGAAGAAGAAGAAGAAGAAGAAGAAGTAGGCAAAGTAGAAAATGTAGCTGGGGTATGTGAAAGTAGGTAAAATGCGAAGTAACAGTAAGTCAAAGGGCAATGAAAGATTCTCTCCATTGTACATTTATAAGAAAAATAAGTGGATATTTTCTGAAATAAAAATTTAAAAACCATAAACAATCTAGAGAATTAAAAAGTAAGTTGTAAATCCATGGGAAAATTTTAGGGAGATATTCTGTGAATTTTAAAAAGTTATACAAAAAAATTATACAAAAATTTTTTTTTAATGATCAGAAAACCAACCAAAGCATACAAATTTCATGTAAAAAAAACAAAAAAACAACGATGGTGGACCTCAGAATGATATTTCATCCTTTCAGACAGTTTGGATTTTGTGACTCGAGTCGACCTGATATCAAATCATTTACTTCACTTTACCTGAGACTGAGGAAAGATGAACAGATGATGTCCAGAAGCGTCTCAGTTATTGTTTCAGGGCGTCACTGTGCTCAAATTTCAGGGTGAGTTTCGACGCTTGGGCGGTTTGTGGTTGTTGGTTGAGACGCTGCAGCTGTTTGAAGGCGTCAGGATTAACGCAGCTCCGGTTTCTTTTGTTCAAACTAAACCTTGTTTCATGTGAATGGGTCAGTGTTCATGCATGTGTGTGTAATATGTATGTTTAGGAGGACAGGGATGTAGAAGCAGGACAAAGGTTTTTAGGGGGTGTGTGTGTGTATGTGTATGTGCGACTTTGTGGGGACCTGAACTTTGACATGCAAAGTGAGGACATGTCGCATTATGAGGACATTGTTCAGTCTTCACTTCTTCAAATGTCTGTTTGAGGTTCACGATGTGGTTTTATTTTATTTTATTTCTCACTTAGAATTATTTTGTTTTTATTAAGAGTACGAGTATGATTTATTTTTATTACTTGAGTACAGGTCCTTTTAAAGTAAACGGTCCCCACAAGTTCCAAAGTCCCCACTAACCTGTGTGTAAAGGACTGAATCTTGTAGATCAACTCTCATTTGTTGAGGTTTGTGTGTCAATGTTCAATTAGTCATCTGTTGTCATTGGTGTGACTTGTTTAAGAGTCAGAGTTTAATTTTATTAGCTGGTGTATTTGCATTCAGCTCAGCGAGAAATGTGAAATAATTCCAGAGAAGAATTTAATATCAGTGGAATTTGTTTTGATGTTTTTCATAAATGCTTTAGTCAACAAACTGCTTTTGAAAATTTTGTCACATATGTTTAAAGTTACAGTTAATGAACAGCTGACAAAACTACACAAATGCATTCAAAGAAATACCAAATGTAAAAGCCTAAAATCACCAAACAAATTTTACTGACGCAAATGAACCATAGATTGAGTTCCATATTGTCCTTTTTCTTCTTCTTCTTCTTCTTCTTCTTCTTGTGTAACCAGTCTCAGCAGAAGCAGTTTAATTTTCCACTCTGTGATTCAGCTGGAAGGATTTCTTGAGAAGTGAAAACAGCTGAACTGTGGGATGAGCTGGACACATGAGGATTGTAACCGAAAACAAAAGACGATCATTTAAAAAGAAAAGTGTGTCAGAGAAAAGAATCTAAAGAAAAATGAATCAAACTTTGTTGTATTAGTCAGAGAGGCGTGAGCAGGAACGATGTTTAGAGATTAATCTGAAAAGATCTGGGAACTAAAACAGGAATAAACACAGGAAGTGGTTTTTCTTGTTCCGGGTGGAATCATTTGAGGGTTCTGACACTAATCCCCGGTGAACAAATCCATAAAAGGATATCTGAATAATACCCATCTTAACATAGTTTTGTACTTTAGAGACAGAAATGGGAGTGACATATGTCATTTTAAAATTCTCCTCTCAGCTCCTGTTGCATAAGACTCATCATTACTTTATTGGTTTTATGGCTAAAACTACAGCAACACTTACACAACATAACTCCAAGAACTCACAACTGAAGGCAAAATGCATTGATCTTTAATTACATATTGGTGCCTTCATAGATAGATAGATAGATAGATAGATAGATATCTGGGAGAAAGGGACAATGTATGTAGGGGAAGCTCTGAACTTTCAAGATTAAGTTGTAAATTGAAATAAACAAATAAACTTACAAAGAAGCAACTTCTGTGACATTTACAAAAAGAAAAAAACACTCACAAATTTATGAAGAAACAACTCCAATTTTTCTGTGATCGAAAAAAATAAACATTTGGAAAAACAAAATAAATTTATCCAAAAGAAACTTGAATATTATCGGAGATTAAAATACAAGGTGTTTATTGTCACTGTACAACAGATATACAACAAAATTGAGAAGTGAATTGAATTTTAATAATTAAAAAAAAATGTAATTAAAGTTGTTTATTCACAAGAAAAAAAGCTCAAAGTTATGAGAAAAGCCTTTTCTAAAAATTAATCTTGTGAATTTATGATAAAAAACTTATCAGAGAAAGAAACTCGGAAATCTTCAAGAAAAAAACTGACATTAATATTGTCATTTAATGTGAAGTCATCTAAAAGCCTCTGTACACTCACAGAGATTGGTAAACACACAAACAGTAGAAAATGTTGCTGATAAACTGACCTGATCTTTCATTAAAGAGGAGGTGGAGACCAAAAATGGAGCTAAAAGACAAACAATATTGGACTTAGCTCTACTTTCTTTCATCAATATTGAACAAACGTTTGTACCCAGCTTGTTTCTGTGGATATTAATTTATCTTCATGATTAGTTATTGTTTGTTTCCCATAATAAAACCTGTAGCAGATGAAGAGGAGCAGTGTTGCATGTGTAGACAAATGTACGAAGCCTATAGAGCTGTAAGAAATAGTTGTTGGTGATGTAGGTTTGGCAAAGACCATCTTACATCATGTATTTAAGCAACAGCAGTTGCTGAGCTGAGATGATGTGTATAATCCAACCGGTGTAATCAGCACCTTTACAGTGTCCACAGTGTTGTGTAATTTTTTTGGTGGGGTGTGATTTTGTCGCTGGGCCAGAAGTTTGTTACTTTTAATTTGAGGCCTCGCGCGCCAGGTTCTCACAGAGGATCGGTGAAGTCAGACCTGTTTTGGTATTTTACCAAAGGCTCATCTTCAGGTCAACAAAAGCTACCCGATGATTAATGTCACTAACACCTGCCATCTGTACGCCCGCTGTGTTCAAACATGTTGCAGTGTTATTGCAACAGAACCAACCACATCAGGCTCTTTGGTTTCAGAAAACACAGAAGATGTTTATGCTTTGATCTGTGAGAGCTTATAACTGACCCAACTTTGCTTTTTCCTCATGTATGTAAATGTAGGAGCTCTGTTTCCACTGGTTTTTACAACCTAATTAGGAAAAATCTTCAGGGCACCATGATACAGAAGCTGTGTTCACACCAAATTAGTTTTTCCCTCAGTGCGATTACAAAATAAGCGAATGCAAAAATGCGACTAAATGAAAAGTTTACATCACATGGTGTCATGAAAACCAACCAGCATTGAGATTCCCTGATATCAGCCATGAGCAGAGATAAAGGACGAGCTTGTTGAACTTATGACATGACTTTAACTCTAAAACAAGAAGCAGAGGACTTTTGGCTGTTTCCTGGGACTTCCACTTAAGACTTGTGATCTTGTTGATTGTTGACAGCAGAGGTGGTGGTTGTTGAATTTTCCAGGAGTCTCCTATTGGCTGCTTAGGGCAAAAATTCACGTGTGGTGAAATCTCCAAAATCCACCCAGTGGCTGTATTTGCACGAGTACCACAAGGTGAAAATTTGCTTCACAGTTGGTGTGAACAGAGCTTTAAAGGTTCCTTGTTGACCCTTAAATGGATTGTGTATCCAGGGGGAACAGTCATTTAACAAGCTGTCAACTTTAAACCATCATAAACAGTGAATGGGAGAATTTGTCCAACATTCAGTATTACACTCAAGTACTAAAGTACTAAATTAGTACTAAAATCTAAAATGGACAAAGTGACTTTGTCCCTCACAGATATGATTGTTTGTGTGTTTTAAAACTCCTGTTCTGCAGATGATAATATAAAGATCAGAAATATTGATGACTTTTCATTTTACTCTCACTTACTCACACATGTGTTGAACACTTCCTTTCAAGCTATTTCTCTCCACACTGAGGATTTACATTGTTACTGGTGAAAGTGTTTCCACACAATCCACTACATAAAATACTTGAACTATGAAAAACAGTATAACACCTTGCCCATGTTCCTAAACCGACTTATCATCAGAGTTATTGGATCATTTCATTCATTTGGTCATTTTGGTCTGAAATGTACTGAACATTTTGGCTCCAGTGTTGATTTAACTTGAGGCCATTTGCTTCTTGTTTACCAGCCTCTATGAAGAACTTTAATTTGAGTCACAACTGAAAAGCCATCGAGCCAATTACAGCTCAGAAACAATAGTACATTCAGTTACATGGTGCAGTCAGACCTGCTGAGGTCTGCAGACTATCTGTGGATCAGTCTGTTTTCCTTACCAACAATACTTTTCAAATGATGAGGTCAAATCTTTAGTTGTTTTATTTGTGTGTTTGATGTGTCCTCTAAGATATATATTTTTCCTATTTCTACTATATATATAATAACAGTAACTTAGCCAAAGAATGAGGGAATTTTCCAAGAAAAAACTCAAAAATATTGAGTTTATTATATTGAAATATTGAATATATTATAAACCTAAGAATGTGAATTTAAAAACTTCTATGATTTATATTCTAAGGAGTGTTAAACCTTTTAAAAATATAGTTCCTTGCATTAATTGTCATGTGTCCTATGTCTTCTGTTCCCAGACCAGATCGAGTTGGACCCTAAAGACCTCCGCTGGGTTGGAGCCTGGTGGCTCGGCTTCCTCGTGGCTTCCTGCCTCCTCTTCCTCACCGCGCTGCCGTACCTCTTCTTCCCCAGAAACATGCCCAAAGAGGTGAGTTGGGATCAGACAGTAAACAACAGTCTGGAGTTATTATTTTAAAGGGAAGTGGGTGTCGGTACAACCACAGACTGTACATAAAAGATGTGTGTAGTTGCAGTGATGTCACCCATCGGTCTGTGGCGTTCAGGAGTCAGGAGTTTGGCATTTGGTTGTTGCCATGTTGGTTTTCTGGAGCCCAAAGTCACTGTGGCCATTTCTCAATATGTGCACTTGTCTGTACTTGTGTTCTCGCCGACTCATAAAATGTCATCAGAGAGATCAAGTACTGCTCCAATTCAAAGTCCACATCTGGCCGAGAAAAACCCGGATGTGTCCCAACTCCTGCTTCATTATCGAGCCTGCATCAGACCAAACTTGCGTGGACCTGGGGCAGCCAAATATCCCATAATGCATTTCTGTTTAGACAAGAGGAAGAAATAAGGGATTGTGATGCCCTTAATTACACAGAACTTTAAGTGAAATAGAAAATAAATGAGTGATATCTATTAAAATTCAGCCTCTGTACAGTCGTCTCGAATGAGGAAACTATCCACCAGACTGTAAACATGTTTATTTCTGCTGTAAAGTTGGAGCCAGCATCTAGTGGTCGTCAGTGGCATTGCACTTTTTTGCAACCTGGTGGCTACGTTCATTTTTTATATACATTTTTTGGCTTGATTTTTCAGCCCTGGAACATATTGATCTGTTCGAGCTCCATATTTGGTCTCCACCACCTCCTAAAGGTTAATATCAGGCTCTTGAGTTGCTAAATGTTCTGTCTTGTTTACTAGTGAGTCTCAAAATGTGAGTGCACAGAGGATGATTACCTGCCTGCATACAACATGTTCTTGATGTGAGTTTTAATGACTGATTCAGTGGAAGTTCTGACGTCTTCTGCTGCAGCATTTTTATGTGTTTATTGTTTAATTCAAACGAACAGCTTACGAGCAGCAATGTCTGTGACGGCCACTTATCTTAATTATAGCTCGTAATGTCATAATGATCCCCTGAGGTCGACCCATGGACGACTAAATGCCCTTCAGACACTTCAGGGAGTGAAAAACAAGAGGAGGATGTTGGCTGTTTGGAAACAAATGGAAGAAAATGATGTTGGTTAAACTCATTTAAAAATATCTTTAATTGCACTAAAGGAAAAACAGATGTTAAAAAATATAAAGGTTGTAATGCACAATTTACACAACTGAGAATGTGTCTGCGTTAAGACTGACAGTAAATCATATGAAATGACAACAACACCAAACTAAATCATCTTTTTCTGAACTTGTTTCAACTCGTCGAGCCCCGACAGGAATCTGTGTCAGTGACTTGTGGCCAAGAAAAAGAGAAAGTTCAACTGTGCACATGTTTTATCAATCAAACGCAGCCAGTTATCCAACCATTGCTCAACATTGTTCCACATAACTTGAACTCCTCCTGCGATAACTCACCCGCCTGCAGCTGAGCTTCACATTTAAAGACCACGTATTTAAACTCTGAGTGTCCCCCTACTCAGAAATTTTAGAGATTTGTGCAGTGACACATCACTTCACATCCTGACAACTGCTTTGTGTGTTTAATCAGTCAGGGGATAAAAGTGTGTGTGAGCTGTGTTAGCTTGAGATCACTGAGTTCAGATGTCTAAATGAGTCCATGGTTAGGGTGCATGAAATGATGCTCGTTTGTGTTGATTGTTTCCTGTTTAGTTTTCACATGTTGGTGTCAGAAAAGACAGAAAAGAAATCTTTTGAATTCAGACTAAAAGCGAAAGTTAAACTGAGGTTCACTCTGAGGATCAACAAAACTGTGGACTTTGGCTGGCAGATTGCAGTGAGACGCACAAGATAACACACTGCTTAGAAATCTGCTGGCACACATCCACTATTATATTTAACAAAACATCTGCAGTGGAGCTCAGCCCTCCCACATCAACCTAAACTGATTCCTCTGCTCAGTCATTGTGTATAAATAACATAAACCAGCTGACTGTGTAGGTCTTCACTATGTTTAAGTGCTCTACTAAAGCCAACTGAGGAAATTCAGGGTGTGTTTTTCTTATCGCAGCAGCTCCTGAAAGTTTCAACATTAGATGTGGGCAGAACAGTCAACAGTATGTGTTAACTCAAGGCCACCCAGTGTTCTGTCAGTGTTTGATTGAGTGTATTTGCTCAGGTCGACCAGGTCAGCACGGTAAACATTGTTTGTTTTTTCACTGAGGAGGTGGTAGAAACCAAAAACAGAGCTGAAATAGAGTAAAAACAGTTAGTTTATATTCATCAGTTTACAATTTAATAGGTCCGATATCTTCATCAAGAGGTGGTGGTGACCAACAACTGAGCTAAAAGCAAATATTACACTTTGATTGATCATGTTAGCAACTAAAATGTTGGATATTTTCCTCTAGAGGTGGTGGAGACCAAAAAGCAGTTTAAAGAAAGTGAATTTTGAGTTTAGATTTATCAAGTTAGCAGCTGAAAAGTCAAAAAATACAGTATAATAAGTCAAAAACAGAGCAAAAAGAGAATGAATACTAGAATGTGATTAATCAGGTTAGCAGCCAACAGTCAGATAGTTTCCTTGTGGAAAGTAGCAAAAGTCTATTAATCATCCATCCTCCTACCACTTGTCTGGGTTGGGTCGCAGGGGTAGCAGCCTCAGCAGGGAAACCCAGACTTCCCTCTCAGGCCAGCTGAGGGACATAGTCTCTCCAGCATGTCCTGGGTCTTCCTCGGGGTCTCCTACTGGTTGGACGTGCCCTGCACACCTCAGCAGGGAGGCGTCTGGGAGGCATCCTGATTAGATGCCCGAGCCACAACATCTGGCTCTTCTCAATGCAGAGGAGCAGCAGCTGTACTCCGAGCTCCTCCTGGATGACGGAGCGTCTCACCCTGTCTCTGAGGGAGAGCCCGGCCACCCTACGGAGGAAGCTCATTTCAGCCGCTTGTACCGGCCTGTGACATTGTTCTTTTGGTCACTACCCAGAGCTCGTGACCAGTCGTACAGGGAACAGATGGCCTTGTGGATCTATTAACCAATTCACCATATCATCCCAAAAGTGATAGTCAGTAAACCTCTCACACATCACTGCACCTTGTACTACACAGTTAACTGGACTTCAAACATCTTTAATAAGGAAATATCCTCTTATTCTTGTTCTTAGTGTTTTTATATTTCAACTTTATTGCTTGGCACTTTGTATATCCATTTTGATGTCTATGTTGTGTTGTGTCATGAACCTCTGTCTAACTCAACATATTACATATTACCGTATTTTCCAGACTATAAGCCGCTACTTTTTTCCAACGCTTTGATCTTAAACACCGCTGTTTCTCATGTATTGGTAGCACAAAGCTCGTTGGCTTTTTACAAGCTAGCAAGCTCCGTGCCGCCGATACATTTAGTGTCGTCACATCAGACCCGGTCAGAGTGGACCACATGAAACTGTTTGAATAAATTCAATAGCGGCTTATAGACAGGTGCGCTCAATAGCCCGGAAAATACGGTACATTGTTATAGTGTCTATTATAGGTCCCTTAGTGTTTGTCAGTGACTCGATGTTGTTTTGTTGTTGTTTGAGGACAGGTCTCTCTTGAGAATGAGACTCTGTGTCTCAATGATACTACCTGAATAAATAAAGGTTAAACCAAAAAAATTGAAAAAATTAATAACCTTATATGGCAACCATGCTGCTGTTCCTCAGTCCAACCCTTATGGTAGATCAGCTAATAAATCAGAAGCTCCACTGAGCTCTACCAGAGGTTAAAATCTCTGATGTGAACTTAGAGTATCCTGATAATATGTTACATGATCAACAAAGGCATCGGTCCGAGTGTGTTGAGTGTTTAACTCTAAATAAACTCCTGCTCCATGTGCAACATTCTTCTCCCAGAGACACACAGATACCACCGACCACACAGCACTGCAGTGGTGGTTGGTGGACGTGTTTATTTAAAGTATGATACAGAGCCGTGAATGTAAACACACTCCCTGAAGTACTTTCAAATCCTGCAGTGGAAAACATGTGATGCTATGTTCTCTTTCCATATTTGTGCAGGATGGTGATGTGGACGATGCAGAGTCAGGACCGGACAGTAAACAGCAGCAGACGAACCCCCTCCAGGAAGTCTCCCTCCTTCAGTTCCTCAGAAGTAAGAGTCCATGTTTCCACTTCTGTTTCCTGTCTGATGAGGCCGCAGACGAAGTGACTGAAGGGCATCGACACTCAGCCAGAGTTCAAGTGCTTCACCATCAGAGCTCATAAAAGATTTCTGCTGATGCACAGCTCGTCCAGCCTCTCAACCACCGGCTTCAACATTTAAAGTTGGTCATGAGATGAAATTTACCAATAGCTGTTAAAATTTAAAATAGATATTATTTATGTGTAGCCATTTTACTTCAAACTGTTCAGACTGGAAGGTATTTCAGTTACAATGTTTACCATCGTAGTTTAGTTTGTTGGCATGCTGACGTTTGTAACAGTAAATACACAACGTACAGGTGAAGCTGTGGGATTATTTATGGGGGATTTCATTGTAAGTATTTGGTCATGAATCAGTAATAAAAGGTAAAAATCTAAATTTGATTCATCAGGTTAGAAGTTAAGCGCCTCACATTTTCTTCAGTTGGTGGAGACCAAAAACAGAGCAAAAAGACAGAATATCAGACGAATCCATGAGGTTAGCAACCAAAAGTCCAAAAATCCAAGAGTGTAGTCTGTTTTCTTAATCGCAGTTTGGGTGAACTGAGCCTTTAAATGTGAGCTCCTCAGTGCCCTCATCAGTTTTACTCTTCCTCGATGCCCCGCAGGTTTTCCTCGCATCGCCCTGCGGACGTTACGGAGTCCCATCTACCTGCTGGTCGTCCTGGCGCAGGTGAACCTAGCGGCGCTGTTGTCTGGGCTCGCCACCTTCATGGCCAAGTTCATCGAGAGGCAGTTCAGCCAGACGGTTTCCTTCTCCACCATGATGATCGGTGAGATGTGTTCTTCACCCAGACTGTCCCTGAGTTTATTTTGACTCATGTGATTGGTTCCTTTATGATTCAGTTGCTGTTACACTTCTATCAAACAATCAGAAGAAGTTACGACTGAAGCTTTTGGGTTTCTGTGTCTCAGGAGGAGTTGGGATCCCTCTGGCGGTGCTGGGGACCGTTCTGGGCGGAGCTTTGATGCGACGGTATAATCTTTCAGTCAGTGGCTCCAGCAAACTGTGCACAGCAGCCATCTTGCTCTGCATATTCACCGCCGTGCCGCTGCTTCTCATTGGCTGCCCGACCCAGAAGGTCGCAGGGGTGTTTCCTTACAGGTACCAACACCAGCAGTATATACACTGCACACCCACACCCACACTTCAGAGGCCTGGGCCACTTAATCCTGCAACTAATGTGGATCTAACCTGATGACCTGCAGGGAATTAAATTAATCCAGTTTATTGCAAAGTGGGTTTTCAGATATCAGGAATCATCCTGGGAGTTGTGCTGCACAAACAAGATCAC
Organism: Pseudochromis fuscus; assembly: GCA_900323345.1. Classification (NCBI taxonomy): domain Eukaryota; kingdom Metazoa; phylum Chordata; class Actinopteri; family Pseudochromidae; genus Pseudochromis; species Pseudochromis fuscus. Next base: position 3,279 of record OOFC01033837.1, on the reverse strand, counting down.
AAGTACCCAGAAATAATCCCTCTGCCGACAGGGAACTAATTATCAGTATATTTATAACACCACTGTCAGGGAACTAATAGTCAGGAAATTAAATTCACCAGAGAGACAGGACTAAACTTGTTATTTGACAGGGAACTGATGTCACCACTGAGCAGGAACTGATTTCCAGTGGTGACATTAGTTCCCTGACAGTGGTAAGGCTTTGGTTCGTGTCAGAGGGGATTAATTCAATGTCACAGGGAACTGAAATTCCCTCATTATTAATTAATGTTCCCTGTGATACTGTGTTAATTTCACCACCAGCACAGAACAAAGTTTTACAAATGACATGGGAACTAATGTCATGTCTGACAGCGAATTTTACCAGTGAAAATAATTTTATTTTGGATACAACATGGAACAAATTTCACCATTGTCGGTGAACTACAGCCTCCACTGATGCTGAACAATACTGATAAAAAATTAGTTTTGCCACAGACATGGCTCTAATTAAACCAGTGTTAGGGAACTAAAACCACTGTCACTGAACGTCTGTCAGAGTTGACAGGGAACTAATTTCATGACTGTCATGTAACATGTGTCATGACTGATATTCTATCACTCATTTCCACTCATTGTTTTGATGATAGTGTGTGGTCAGTATTTGTGTCAGTATTTTAATTTGAAATGTTGTAACTTCATGTCTTTAAAATATAAAAATCATAATAATATTTACCCTTCGATGTGTGTTTTCCAGCAGCGATTCCTCGTCGTGCAGTTCTGGTTGTGGGTGTCCTCAGGAGGCGTTTAACCCGGTCTGTGGTTCGGACGGCGTGGAGTACAGGTCTCCCTGTCACGCCGGCTGCTCCTCCGTGGAAACAGACGCCAACAACAAAGCCACAGTAAGGGAGCGATGTCGTTCTTCAACTAAACATTTTAACCAATCAAAACACACTGGAGGAGTCTGTGATTGAGATTCATGTGATGTACGATAACAGGGAAGCAGCCAGTTCATATTTACTCTCTGAGAGCTTGTTGCTGTCTCGCCCTAAACCTGGTGATGTCACGTCTTTACTGTTTTAGTGAATTCCTGTTTGTGTTGTTCAGAGCTGCAGACACAACAACAATCTGTTTGTCTCCTTGTTTTTCTCACAAACACATCCTGGTTTTATTTTATTCCGGATCACTAATATCTGAGGAAGAGACGTCTCCACTGGGAACAGACAGCAATAATATGACTTTAAAAAAAATCTTTATTACTTATAACAAGTAACCTTTAAATAACAACTTGTTTGTTGTTGTTTATTTTTCAACAGAAATGAAATTCATCCAGAAACAATCAACAAAAATGAAAGTGTGATTATTTGTGCAGAAACACTTTGGCTGCAGTTCTACATTTTTTAACATTAAAGTGAAAGTGAAACTGGATTTTTGGATGTTGAGCTTCTGTCCAGATGTGCAGGAAGTGGGATGATGTCCAGATGCTTCAGTTATAAAACAGCTTTCGGGTAAAATGAGTTTTTACAGCTGTGATCGTCTTTAGGGAAACAGCAGAGGAATGAAATCTTCCTCTCATGGTTTCGGTTTCTCGTCCAAGGTGTCGAGGATCTGCTGCAGAAATAAAAACTGTTGTTGTGATGATGACGACCTCTGTTTCTGTTTCTGTTTCTGCAGAACTACACCGAGTGTCGATGTGTGGATGGACTCCAATACGCTCGTCCTGGAACCTGCGGCAGTGGATGTTCCCACCTCCTCCGACCCTTCATGGTCTTGCTCGGCCTCACCAGCTTCATTGCCTCCTTCTCCCAGACGCCGTCGTACATGATGATACTGAGGTGAGAAAACAAGACATAAAAATCTGGGTTTGACGTCAGACAAAGCTTTCACTAAGTTTTTATAAAAGTGGCAGGGGTCTCATTTTGCTGTTTCTGGGGAACTTATTTCACCGTCGTTGGGGAACTAATTGCCTAACTCAACGATGGATCACCAAGTTTAAAAATGGTGGGCAACCCTTGTGTTGTTTCTAGGGAACTAATCTCACCACCTTCAGGGAACTAATTGCATCACCCCAGAGTTCACCATTTTCCTCATTTAGGGAAAGTACATTTTACTAAGAACAGAGAGTTACATTTACAACTGTTAAGGAAATATTTGTACAGTTGTGTTTGAATAATTCCAGTTTATTTCCTCCTGCTGTTTCTCACCATCTGTGTTTGTTGTGTCGCTGTTTGATGATAACTTCACACTCTCGACCTTCTTCATAAAGATTTTTCTTTTTAAATGAATGTTGAACCTGAAGACAGCCTTGGGCATTAATCTGCAGATTACCGTATTTTCTGGACTATAAGCCGCTACTTTTTTCCGACGCTTTGAACTTAAACACCGGTGTGGCTCATGTATCGGCAGCACGAAGCTCATTAGCTTTTTACAAGCTAGCAAGCTCCGTGCCGCCGATACATTTAGTGTCGTCACATCAGACCCGGTCAGAGTGGACCACATGAAACTGTTTGAATAAATTCAATAGCGGCTTATAGACAGGTGCGCTCTATAGTCTGGAAAATATAGTAACCACCACCTAAAATGTATTTGTAATAAATGTGAACCTTCATGTCTTCTTTGCAGGACGGTCCCTGCAGAGGACAAGTCTTTCGCAGTGGGAGTTCAGTACATGTTGTTCAGAGTTCTCGGTAAGTCACAGTTTATTTTTCTCCTCAGCTTCTGAAACAAACCACAACGTGACATCACCAGGAATCTGAATGTTTTCACAGCGTTCATGCCAGGCCCGGTGCTGTACGGCAGCGTCATCGACACCACCTGCATCCTGTGGGGCAAAAAGTGCGGCAAAATAACTTCCTGTCATTACTACAACCTGGACCGCTTCAGACAGAGGTAATCTGAACCACTACTGCCCCCTGCTGGGGCTTATTTACAGCTTCATGCTAACGTTTGGCCTAAACTGAGACGAAAAATCAACCCACATCAAAGTAGCTAGCGAGCTAGCTAGCTAGCAACATCAACAAAAAAGTGATCAAAAAAGTAACAAGTTTGTAAAGTGAAAAAGGTTGAGTTGGTTAAAAAAGGAGAAAAGACACGTCAGTTGTTTTTTTCTGTGGTTTCAATCTCAGACCTGACAAATTCACATTATCAGAGAATAACCTTTTTTTTTCTTGGGAAACAATTTTTTTAATTTCAGAAATGTTCAAAATGTTGTTGTAATTTTGTCTCTTTTTCCTTATAAATGTATCATTGTTTCTCTGAAATTTGGGAGTTTCTTTCTTGGGAATTTCAGAGTTTGGGAAT
>OOFC01033834.1:0-16503 GCA_900323345.1 Pseudochromis fuscus | reverse complement strand
GACCAGCATTACACCATCATCAAACCAGCATCAAACCAGCATCAGACCAGCATCAGACCAGCATCAGACCAGCATCAAACCAGCATCAGACCAGCATCAAACCAGCATCAAACCAGCATCAGACCAGCATCAGACCAGCATCAGACCAGCATCAGACCAGCATCAGACCAGCATCAAACCAGTATCAGACCAGCATCAGACCAGCATCAGACCAGTATCAAACCATTATCAGAGCAGCATTAAACCAGTATCAGACCAGCATCAGACCAGCATCAAACCATTATCAGAGCAGCATTAAACCAGCATCAGACCAGCATCAAACCATTATCAGAGCAGCATTAAACCAGTATCAGACCAGCATCAGACCAGTATCAGCCCAGCATCAGACCAGTATCAGAGCAGCATTAAACCAGTATCAAACCAGCATCAGACCAGCATCAAACCATTATCAGAGCAGCATTAAACCAGTATCAGACCAGCATCAGACCAGTATCAGAGCAGCATTAAACCAGTATCAGACCAACATCAGACCAGTATCAGACCAGTATCAGAGCAGCATTAAACCAGCAAAAGAAAACTGGTGATAGATTTGTGAATGTGTATATTGTGAAAACAATACTTAGTAATTTCGATGTTTTGTAAAAATACTAGAAAACTTTTAAATAAAACTCCATAAATTCTATAAAGATTATTTACAGTGTATCAAGTGAACACAAACATTAGTGTGTTTGGTCATGTTCTCAGCACCTCCTGGGTTTCCTCTGACATCTCCACATGACACCAACACAACCAACAGCAGCATCTAAACATGGTTAATGGATCATCTGATTGACATGAGACAGTCGTGGTTTTATTTTTTTCAGCTCAGCTTCCTTCAGATGTCGTCACGTGGATCCTCGACTGCTTCATCCCCTGAAATGTTTTTATTTTTTCTCATCACAGTAATGTGGGGGTAGACAGTCTCCTGCTGTAATTATCAAAAAGTCTGAATCAGAAAGCGTTTCTTTACAGATGCTGGTACCAATTTAAAACCATCATGCTCTGAAAAATGCTTTCAAGATGAAGTCTTTCAGTCACATCATCACTGGAAATGATTATCTCCTTTCCAATAAGTGAAGTGGACAGAAGGTCTGCGTCGCCGTGAATACCAGAGTTTGATGTTTACTGTCTGAAAACATGCTTATGTTAATGTGTTTACCACTGATACGTTTATTTAAGAATATCTTTTACTGAGTTTGATGTTTGACGACTTTGTCCTGTGAGTCATCTGCCACCGCAAACAATCAGACGAATCACTCGGGGTCGTGTCAACGCGGCGTTTGGAAAATGAAAACGACAGAAAGCCTAATGCATTTACCAAATACCGAGCTGAAACCTGAGCGTGTGGTTTTAGTTTCTTTGAGCATAAATCACAAGAGAAGTTGTGAAGAAAGGTCAGACGTGTGGGAAGTGAAAAACGCTCCTTTAAAAATCATCTTGTGAAGCTCGCTCCTACACAGCACTTCACCACTTCAACATATTTGGAGTTGGGCACAAAAACCGACACAACACAACCTGAGCGCACAAAGTTTGAACGATCAACAGCAGCGTGGCTTTGACTCAGCTGATCAGCTCATCTGGGTATTGATCTATGTATTTCTGATCGGTCCACATTCAGCACAGACACTGAGTGAAGCTGCAGACAGAGCAGGGATGATGATGTTGTATTTCTCAGGCCCCCTGCTGCCGGGAAATGACATTTTTATGAAACACAGTAGCAACATAATAACCATTTACTTAAAAATTGTATATTTTATATACTCAACATTTAATCAGTTTCATGCTTTGTTTCTTTTTTTCTTGTTTTAAATTATTTCTGGTTCATGTATCATTTGTGTATCTGTTTTTGTACATTGAGTTATTACTTCCTGTGGAGCCTCTTGGCCTGATATATGACAACTGGTTCTCAAACACTTTACCTGGCTAGATAAAAATCAACTTAAAAAAAACATGTCAATAGTTTCTGTATGAGTGTATATAAAAGACTAGCACTGGGTGTCAAAACTGAAGTGCAATACCAGCAATGACCACTAGATGCTAGCTCCAAAAAAACCTCGAAAACAAAAAAAAGTCATTTCCAATCCTTAAATATTCAGTCAATATATTTTCTTCCACAGGTCATTCTGATGTCATGAGATATCTTCTTCTCAGAGATCTGGTGGGAGGAGTTAGGGGCGGAGTCAGTCTGATTGACATCTGAAAATCTTTTCATCATTAAGGATTTCGGGGCGTGGTTAGTTTGATTGACAGCTCTTGTCTCCAGTGATCTACAGGTGGTTTGGAGGCTCATCCTCATTGGACAGTGTCCTCGGGTTCAAGGGTCAGACCCGCCTCCTCACTCCTCCCTTCATGTCCAAATATGGTCACTTCTGGCTCCATAAAAAATGTTCACATTTAAATACCAAACTCCAGGATTCAAAATGTGAGTTTACAACCAGCAGGTGACATCACAGTGACCGTGTCCACCTCTTATATCCAGTCTGTGGTGTGAAGCTGCTGCAGTAAAAGCAGGACTCACACTGAGCTGCAGGAACAACTCAAGACATATTTCCAGTCTTCATGAACAACCTTGAAAAGAAATGGCAATTCATTTAAAAAATCAAATTAATCCTCAGAATGCCATAATGGGAAAAATGGAGATGGCACGACAATGACAATAACAGCAGCTCAGTTTCATTAAGTGGACAAATGAGATGAAGCGACCGGGGCTCTGTTGTGATTACCGGACACACGTTCCTCATCACTTTCTGAATTAGTCTGATGAAACAAGCAAGCATGAGCTTTAAAAGCCCCACGATTACAGCTCCTGAAGGCTGCTGCTAAATTTATACCCTGGATTTAAACTGACTGAATTTGCTTATTAATTACTGCACATATGCATCTCTTGCTTACACACACACAGTGTGTGATGAGTGATTGATTACAGCTCTAATCAGCAGATGAGCTGCAGCTGCTTCCCTGGTTTGGGAGCAGGCAGACAGATGCTAAAAGAGCAATAGGGTATTAGATTGTGGAGCCTCCTCCATCCATCTCTCCTAACCTGTTCTTTATCCTCCGCCCTCTCTCCTCCTTTACCTCCTTACAGTCGCCTCACCTTTATGTAGCTCCCTCCTTAATAAGACTCTCTCCTCCCATTCAGGACCAAGGTGATTCTCTTATTTCAGCATTTTCCTGTAGGTGCTCTATTCACGCTCTGCATGAAACATCACCTCTCCATTCAACATGTCTATTCTGCTTTATTTCAGTGTGTTATATCAGCAAGGCCAAGTGCTGCAGTCACAGCCTGTACTACACCACATAAATGACTGGAGCTCACTTCAGTGCAGAGCTTAAAGGATTCAATAAGGAGTTCATTTAAAAAAAAAAAAGGCATTTAAGTAGGTTTTTTTTGTTTTTTTAGCAGCTAAATTGTAAATATTTGCATCTTTTCCTCCCCTCAAATGTGTCGATTTCTGCTCCAAACACTCTGAAGATGTCATGTTTGAATCTAATCAATTTTGGTGAAATTCATCTGCAGTTTTCTCTTGTTTGCAGCAGTTACTCTGTTCACGCCAAACATGAAGCAAGTTTTTCCTCAAATTACATAATAAATTAATGCAAAATCCTGAGTAGACACAGTTGCATCCACAGCTTGAGTGAATAATCACATGGTGTCATGCAAACCAATCAGCTTTGAGTTTCCCTGTTGTCAGACATCATGGAGGAGGAGCTTATCGTCACCATCTGTGGACATCAGGCACTCGGAGACGACAACGTCTCTGTCCCGGGATAAACTGGTGTTCACTGGACTTCCCACAACTTCCACAGTATTTACCCTGCTGCTCAGTGTTGCTGGTGGACGTGGCAGTCGTCGTGTCGGCTGGAAAAATATTATCAGAAAATGCAGTGATATTTATTTATGAAGCATTTTTAAAAATTCCCATTGCACAGTACTTTACAAAGCAGTAAAAGAAAACAAATCAGTATGATGCGGAGGGTGTGATTTTAGTCTCCCTGCACTTGGACCTTTTGCCGTTTTGCATCATTGTTTTGAACGTACACCAATCGACACGCCCACTGAGGAGCTGATTCTGACAAATGTTGTGGGCGGCTGTGGCTCAGATGGTAGAGCAGATCGCCTATGGATCATAAGGTTGTGGGTTTGATCCCTGGCCCCTCCTGTCCACATGTCAAAGTGTCCTCGGGCAAGACACTGAACCCTAAGTAGCGTCGAATGGTGGTGAATGAGGTGCCATGTAAAGAGCTTTGGGACCAAGCTTAGGTCATGAAAATGCTACATAAATGTACTCACATCAACATATTTGTATTTATTCAGTGTACAGTCCCAGCTTTAACTCATTTTTGTACTTTCTTTTTCCACTGAAACTTGTTCGAGCCTGATATGTATCAATGACCTGAAATGTAACAAACCCCAAAATGTAACAACTGCTCAATAATGTAACAATGTTCTGAGCCCAAAAGTAAAAACTGCAAAAAATGTAACAACTTCTAATATTTTTGGTCCGTTATTACGTTTTGGGTTTTATTATTATATATGTTCTGGCCCTTTAAGAGCCACCCCTGTTTGTTTTGTTGTGGCGCTGGGAGCTGCCTGCTACTTCCGGTCTATGGCAGGGGAGAGAGGTGCTGCTCCTGTGCCCTCTAAGCTGTGGTTTCAGCCTGTAAGTGTATGAAAACCACATATATTGCCAGCATGAGTCTACTGCTAAGAGTTTATGTTATTTTGTGACGTTTTCTTGGTTAATTGTGTATAAAAACGTGTTTAATGCTAGCGTTAGCATACGCGCTAACCGCAGCTAACTGTTAGCCTAGCTCTCGCCCTTTCTTTGTTTGTCTTAGTAGCTTACACTCTGTTATATTTTGTGTTACAGTTTTACCACATGTTGAAGGACATCAGATGAAAAATCAAGATAAAAGAATTTCTGGTGTGATCCTTCACCAGTTGGTGAGGGCAGGACAATATATTTATTTTTTTAATAACAATTCAGGACATTGTTACATTTTGGGTCGTTGTTCGGGTCCTAACGAGGCTGGAAGCAAACAACACAACCAGTGTCCAGGTTCAGTAAAACACTCTGAGAAACTCTACCAGGTTGTGATTATTATAAGTTTTACATCTGGATCCATGTGTCTTCAGCGGCATGTTTCTGATTCATATAAATACTCATGTCATTAAACAGATTGAATAGTCGGTGTCTCCAGACTCACCAGGTGAGGACGACCTGCAGCTTGAACATATCTGACAGCAGCTCCTCTGATGTCGTTTCCTACAAGGCTCCAAATAAAACCCGGGGATTTTTTGTTCTTGTGTAAAAATGCATTTGTGTAAATACCAGAGTACACACAAGCTGTCTCGACACAAATTCCACAAATTTGTTATAGGTTTAAAGTTTTTTTGGATTCCCTTTGAAGCCATCTGTTGGTTTGGCTGAAAGCTTCAGATGTGTATTCATGACGTCCTCTTCTGTTCAGTCTGGAGTTTTTAAATGAAGTTTCTCACATTGAGACACAGATTATCAAAGACATTCATCAGTAAAAGCATCATAATCCAGTTTATTATTACAATAACACTATTCCTGGGTTTATTTAATAGCATTTTTTTTGTGCGTTTTCCACATTTTGTTGTTTTTTACTATTTTGTTTATTTTTCCCCAAATATGTTCATATTTTTAGCCCACACATTTTCGTATTTTTTTAACTTCTTCCCACATTAAAAAATATATATTTACATGTCAGAGCATTTATTTATTTATTTTTTGCAGCCAATATTTTGTTGTTTTCAAACCCATCTTATCCATCTGTATTTCATTCAATGTTCATCCAGTCCTGGGTGAAAACAATGATTTTTTAGGACACATGCTTTCTACCTTTGTATCCAGTGAATAAATGAATCTGTCTGTTCAGAGCAGCGCTGTGAGGATCCAGTCTGACTCCCGTGTCGGCTGTAGCCACACAGGCTTTTACATGCGTTCTGTAGGCGCTTTATATCCGGTTGCCACGACAACAAAAGTAGCGCTAAACAACCTAACGGTGACTGATTGACCATCCTTTTCAGGAAATTGGTTCAATCAACAAGAAGCCTCTCAGGGGCTCATCTGATCGCTGCTGGTCCACAGTGTTGTACCAGTGTGTTCAAATTTCACACCTCTGCACACGGACGCAGCCTGTGGGGCCAACACAGTGTGTGTGTGTGTGTGTGTGTGGCCTGGTATTGCTCATTCATACACACAGATACAATTTAAACACTGTGTCAATAAATAAAAATAAATAAATAAGGTACATTTTCCAGAAATACTGTAAAATAACTAACTCATATACACAGTATTTTTTAAATGAATAACTTCAATTTGCAGCTTTAATTTTACATGAAATCCTTTGTAACTTTTTTTAATTGTTTAGTGAAGCTTATTTAGACGTAAAAGCTTTGACTAACATCTGAGAAATAAAGTAATTCCTGTAAAATTACAAAGCTAATGTTTTATTTTTTCATTCATTTTGTCCAAATTTAGAAACATTGACAGTACTACAATTCAATTTAAGAGTTTCATATGTTCAATAAAACATATTTGAAGGTGGAATTGGTAAAATACATTCACACACACACAGGAAAATAACATTTTTAGTTATATCAGTTATAGTTTGTTAGTTATATTAAGTATTTAGTTGCTTTATTGAATGTTATTTTGCATCACGACTATAAATGAAGTATATTTTATTAATATATTTGTTGTTGAACGTGCACAACAAAATCTGTGTGTGTTACAACAAGTGTAGTGAATGTAAATTGCAGTCTACTTTTTGTTTTAAATAAATATAGTTTCTGTGCATTTGGAAAATCCAGGAAAAATCTCTGAAATAAAACTGTAAAAATCCACAAATCCACAGAGTAAAGGGGAAAGAAAAACCCACCCACTCCACACTGGACCGAGCCACAGTGTCACCGCGCCTCAGTCTGATCAAGAAAACAAACAAGCCTCCATCTGCTGTAGCTTGTGTTTCAGTTTCATCAATGAACGTCCTTCACAACATGTGGGCAGATTACGCTACAACTCGCAGTGACACATCTGGAAGTGGGTGTTTTAGAAGTGTGTCATACACAAACCTTTTTTTTTTAAATGCATTGTTTCTGCTTTTAGTCCCTGGTGGTGTTTCACAGTAATATTTAGGAAAGTGGGTTGATGTTATCATCGTGTGTGTGAATGTGTCCATCGCTGCAGGCACATGATGGAGCCCTGACCAAATCAAACCTGGCACTGTCCATTAGCATTACCATTACACACAGGAAGCAGTGTTCATGTAACAGCAGAGAAGATGATGATACAGGAACAAAAAAACACAGTATTCATGGATAAACAGCTTGTTCCCATTTTTCAGCTGTGGTCAGGTGCTTTGTAGTCTTTTTGTTTCTTCTCCACATCCTTCATCAGCTTGCCATTAACTTTTCCTCTTTGTGATTTGGAGCTCAGCAGGTAGAGTGCAGTCGCTCAATCACATCTCCTGAAAACTCTTTTTTTTTACCCTCTGAGTTGAGATTGAACCTCGCAGTAAATGTGCTGTTAAGAATTCTGCTGTATTTGTGCCTTTATTTGGAAGTGGGCGCTCTTATTTTGTAGAGGCCGATCCGCTTCCTGTGTTCGTTTCCGTTCGGCTGTCTGACGCATCTGCGGCGATGTAGCAGTCACTGATGATGCGAGTCGTGTTTATGATGATGAGAAAATAATATGTACGGGTTGTTTACTTGTTGTGTTGGTGTTGTTTGGTGCTTGCCGTGTATTTACACTACTTAGAAGGTGTGTTGTCATTCATTAGCACGATCGCGATTTAGCATTGCTTAAGCTAGGTGAGACGGTTATGTTTGTTAGCTTCAGACTACATTTAATTTACATTGGTATATGTGTTGTCTTGTTTATATTATAATAAACAAACGAGGCGTGATCTCTGTTTACTTTTTATCTTTTACTCTCTCACCTTGTATACATTCACAACAGTTGCTACTTCCATGCTACCTGGCGAGCTACGACCCCTTCCGGTTCCCTGTACGCTCCCCATCCCCGTAGCATGCTGGGTAATTGAGTTTTTGCGTGCTCATTACAACACAGTATATGATTATAATTTGTTTTTTTTTTTATTGTTATATTTTTTCAGAAACTGCTTAAGCTGTCATCGCTGTACATATGCAGTCCCTCAGTAAACAGTGAAGGTCCCAATCCTCAACATGTGCTGTAAAACTAAAACCAGGAAGCAGCAACTGAAGGATCAAGAGTTCCTTGGAGCCAGGTGATGAAATGTTGAAATTTTGAACATAAACTGGTTTTATTTACACTGAAAAGATGGAGGCTTCTGTAGTGTGCAGTGTGTTGCACTGAGAGGCCTAATGATCCCACCAAACAACCTCGTCCACGCTGTGATTTATTGGTCAGATAGGGGCGAGAAAATATGGCACTGACTGTATGTTACAGCTGCATGATGCACACTCAATCACAGCCATAGGTTCACTCACAGGACCTGATGCTGACAGAGGAAATTGAAAGCACTAATAGATCACTCACGTCCTGCAAAGCTGCACAATCCTTATTGTCTATTACGGAGGTGACATAATAGCCGAGAGGTTGGGGCACAAACGCCGCCGGCGGTGAGTCTTTGGTCAGATCCTCCTTCCTTATATTTCCTCTGAGGACCATTTTTCAAAGTCCACCTGAGATGGAAAATGTGTTTTTAATCCTGGTTGATCGCATCACTGCTCGGATTGTTCACACAAAGTTACAAATTACACACATTTCTGTTTCAGTCACATTAACTTAAAAAAACAACAAAAAAACATCCACTTTGGGCAGTATCCTCAGGTTCAAAGGTCACACCTGCCTCCTGACTCCTCCCTTCATATCCAAATATGGTCACAAAACAGATGACATCACATTAGCTACATATTGTATATACAGTGCGATCACATTTACGTCCAGGTGGGAAAATTAAAATAATAAAATAAATCACGTGACTTTTTGCCCAAAGCAATTTCAACCACTAGGATCATCCACCAATCAGCTGTTAGCAGCACAGTTCAGATGATGGGCAGAAAACACTGACAGAGTATCAGTTTCTTAACCCAGGTGTTTAGTCCGTTAATGACACTGTTACAACAAAGGCTCCAAAAACTGTCAAACTATGTCTTTATTTCAAATATTAAAAATAAAAACAGGATAATTATAAAAGAAACAACAAAAGATTTGAAAAGGAGTAGGGGTGTGGTTAGAGTGATTGACAGCTCTGGTCTCCAGTGATTTACAGCCTGCTTGGTGGAGGAAATTTTGTTAATTACTGCACATTTTCCACTGATATATCAGATATGTTTTGTAATTAATTAGAAAATAGTCCAATTAATCTGCACCTGGACCCAGATTCTGACTATAAATAAAATCCTGGTGCATGAATTTGCTCAGAAACTTGAATTTATACTTATGCAAACACGCAGATGAAAAAAACAAAACAAAAAACTTGAAGCTACTTTTTACAGATGCAGAAACATTGAGGCTCTGACCAATTATTCCCAACATCTAAGTGAGGCTGTCATTAGTGGAGACAAACTGTCAGCACACAGCAGGCCACAGGGAACATTCAATGCATTAAAGCACATTAAAAATCCCATTTTATTCTAAATAAAATGACATATGGCCAGTGTTCGGTGTCAGTGGTGGGCGGCTGCAGAGCTTCAGAGGCAGGAGTCAGTGATTGAAGACATTGTGTGTGCATCATGTTTCCCCTTCAAGGGTTGCTCTATAGCATCTTCTGTACAGACATCATTCTGCATTGATTTACTTGTAGAATTTTAATTAAACCAGGAGCACTTTGTTGTAAAGATGCTGTATTGTAACTGTGGGTGGAGGGTTTTTTTTTTTTTTTTTTTTTTTACATATAGGCCTTTTTTAATTTTCTTTTTCTGCCCCAGTGGAGAGATAACGCTCAATGCACTCGTATGTTAATAGGACAAGCCAACTGGAGAATTAGCTCGATGGCCGCCGGCAGCTGTACCGTCAGTGAAGGGTCAAATGTGGCTGGTGGGATGGAGACTGAGGAGAGTCATCGCTGTTCATATTCAGCATCAGTGTCAACGTCTGAAGCAAACACAGGACCAGTGCGTGTTGATGTGCACGTTAGGGAGCATGTGTTGTTGTGGCTGAGATCCTCCTGATGTGCTGCTGGGTGTAATGCATCCTGTGAGGTGTTCAGGTGTAGTTACATGGGAAATTAAAGGGATTGAGTCATGAATGGGGACTGAAGGATGCCAATCAGGAAGGAAAACATGCAGCCAAAGACGTAAATTATCTTGAAACTCAAGACTTTCTACATAAACTATCACTACAAGCAGATTGTCTTTTTCCAATGGGGGATGCTCATATTGCTACACTGTAACCCACAACCACAGGCTGAATATAAGAGATGAACATAGTGAAATCAGCCACTAATTTCTGGACTAGTGCTTTGAAGTCTTGAGTTTACCATCCCACCATCATTTTGAGGTTTTGTTTTTCTGGAAGTCTAATGGAGGATCCAAGGCAGGCTTTGAAACCTGCAAATATTTCACAATAAAAGCCTGGTTTATAAAAATTCTGTTGCATGTCTACTGTATATAAGAGATGGATGTAGTCGCTGTGAAGTCATTCAGTGATTTCTGAATTTGCATTTTGAAGCCAGGAGTTTGGTATTTGAACGTGGCCATGTTGGTGTATTGGAAGTGACCATATTTGGATATGAAGGGAGGAGTGAGGAGGCGAGTCTGACCAATCTATGTCATCATGAAACTATTTTCAGATGCACCACTGATTAGAAGTAGTGATGTGAAGTGACATGAGGCTGATGATTTTTTAATAGAAGTCTATTGGAGTTTTTTAGGGCAAGCACCTAGTGGCCATTGCTGGTATAGCACTTTCAAAGCTGATGATTATGTCCACCTTTTATATACTCTATGTACAGCACAAGGAGTGATGGTAATTTGTAAGGCACTGAAAGCTGTTCAGAGGAAAACAAAACCAAAAAATAATAAAAACTAGCAATAAAAAAACCCATGATCATCAAATCAGCCAAACACATGGGGAACTTGAATGGATGCACCACAAGCCCCAGTCTTATTTGACATAGAAAGCGTTCAGGCTTTATCCACACAGATCATTAAAGCAGCTGAAACGATGCTGCTGGGATGAAGCGAGCGGTGTTGTGATTTTAGAGGAGAGATTGTGACAGAGTGAAGGAGTACGGTGTCAGTGCAGGTCTGCAGCCCGCCGCCGTTATCACAGGGCCACGACCATGAAAGTGCCGCTTCCACACACACCGCCCACTCATACAGTTACACTCGAGAGGAGAAAGATGAGGTGCAGCGTGCGAGGAGGACAGACCGATTCAGATTTTCCACACAGGACGTGACCATCAGATCCGAGGCCCATCTCTGATGCTCCTGGTGCCGTTTACACTTCGCTTATCGATTCGTACGCTTTGCAGATATCTGATGTGTTCACAAAGGAGGAAAACACTGGATTCATGAGCAGGAAAACTGACATTTCAGATATGAAATTCTTGCACTGGCTTTCAGTGGGTTGAGGATTTTAAATTCCTCAACTAGTCGTTTGCTGAATGATTGATTAAGATATAATTATAATGGCGGATATACAGGAAATACAAACTCAACTTTATCTAATGACATCAGAATGACTTGTGGAAAAAATGTATTGAGTCAGTATTTTATGAATTTTTTAACTGAGTCAATTGGAGTTTTTTGGAGTCTGCCTCTAGTGGCCATCAGGAGTATTGCACCTTTTTCCTCATTGGTGTCATTTTGAGACCCAGCTGCTTCGTCCATTTCTATATACAATGTATCATTTTTCCACTGAAACAGGAAGTGTTCATGGGATGTTTTATCCACTGTGTTGAGATTTCCTTTCCAAAAATGACAAATTCTGCTTATGAAACAAAGGAAATAAAGTCCTGCCTCTAATGGCACATCTCCACTGTATGGTACTTCCTTGCCTCACCTCAGTTTGTGGTGTGTTTCCACTGCAAAAAATACCTGGAGCTTGATACCTGATATGACTTTTTTAGCACCTCCTCTCCTATGGTTCTAAAAAATGTACCCAATCAGGTACTAAAATCTCATTGGTCGGAATCGTCACTCAGTCATTGCATCATCACCGTGCAGCAAAGAAACATTTGTCCCTGCAAGTCGACAGTCTGCACGGTTATAGTCAGAATAACAAGTTTCTACTATGTGGGGAAAACCACTAAATAGATCAGTTCAATCTACAGTAACAGACTTTAGTGCAACGTTAAACTTTTATTCAGCTGAAAAAAAAACGTGAGAACATCTGACGAATGTTTTAGCGAGAGCTCATATCACCAAAAAGGCTCTAACTTGATGAACCAACAACATATTTGAAGTTAAACCAACTCATTTCTCGCCTGAAACAATCTTCAAACTGTTTCTGTGACACCACAACTTTTATTCTGAAGATCAACTTCCTCCTTCTTCACCTGCTGCCCAGCTACAGGAGGAGGGACTGTTTCCTGTGATGGAAACTCAGCCGAGGCGAGTAGACACCATGTAGGCCGGTGGAAAAGCACCATAACCCAAGCCTCAAATAGAGGTTACTCATCGTGTGACAGGATAAACCCTTTGATTACACACCAGGAGGATCTTATCTTAAATTCAGTAGCTTCTTGTACAAACATCCTACAATCATCTGTCCAATTTTTAAGCACCAATATCTGCTTTCAAAGTGTCTTCCTCTCTTAAAACACAGTGTATAATCCTCCCCCTCATGCAGTACACTCTGGTTTTCATTGCACTTCAACTGCAGATGAACAATTAACACCTTGCTTTTTCTGAGAGTGAACTGAGCGCGATACATTCACACTCTGTCTGTATGCTTGTATGTATGTGTAGGTGGATGGTGTGTGTGTGTGTGTGTGTGTGTGTGTGTGTGTGTCACTATTTTTGGAGACAGGGATGTTGGTTTTTTTCAAACTTGTTATCACCTCGTAGCGCTGATTGGAGAATCACCATACATGGCTGCCATGGCAACTTCAAAAACCCTGAGGATACACAGTTTGTGATGTAAAGATGTGTGTGAGGCTCAGAGGGGAAAAAAAACAGGTGAATTTACCAAAGACAAGCAAACCTGTGTTAGTGAACCAGTCTGATGTGCATTCAAGGATTTAATCTGGTGTAAAAAATGTAATATTCTCTTCACCAGCACACAAACACCAGTGACACATCCTGACTTCCTGTTTTCCTGCACAGGTCACAGGAAGTTCAAAAGGTTTGTGTGTGTTTGTGAAGCCTCAAAAAACTGGGAAGAGGCTGATGAGCGGAGCGAGACAGGAAATGTCCGGATGAAATGATGAAGCAGTGAAGAGAAAATCACTGAACATCATCTGCTGAAATCTACGTCACTAGATCACTCCTGACTCCTTCACCAGCTCAGAGGGATTTGTTACTTTTTAACTTTCTCCTGTTGTTTTAAAGACTATTAGACATTAATGTATTGTTTTTATCCTCTCTATATATTTGAGATAGTCCTATTTGAGTTTCTTATTTATCCACTGTTGCTATAATTGTATCTTAAGCAACAAGCCTCAAAAGTGAAGCTAATGCAGGAGAAAAGTGCAATACCACTGATGGCCACAAGGTGCTGGGTCTGTGCAACATAGAGCTCAGAGCACTCCAATCTCATTATCTATGAAGTCCATGTTTCATGATTTCATGTATTTCTACTTTGTTTTGATTATTTTCATGGTTTCTTGGATTTAGTTTCAGTTTTTCTGTCTGTTTCTGTGTTTAATCTTGGTTCTGTGTATTTACTGTCGTGTCATTTCCTGTTTTATTTTGTTAGTCTTGTCTTGTGTGTGGTTTGCCGAGCTTTCCTTCCTGTCTGCCTCGTCTCACTTGCTCTCTGATCGTCCTCTCCACCTGTGGGTCATTAGCCTCATGTGTCTCTGTCCTGTGTCAGTTTGTTTGTAGCCTTCACTCATGATCTAACCCTGGGGTCCTCAATCCTGGTCCTCGAGAACCACAATCCTGCAGGTTTTAGATGTTTCCTTCTTCCAACACCTGATTCAAATCATCAGGATGGTTATCAGGCTTCTGCAGAGCTTGATGATGAGCTGGTCACTTGAATGAGGTGTTGGAAGAGGGAAACATCTAAAACATGCAGGATAGGGGCTCTCAAGGACCATGATTGGCCACCACTGATCTAAAACATGCAGGATTGTGGTTCTCGAGGACCAGGGTTGAGGACCCCGGATCGAGCCTTCTGTTCATGTTTTGTAGTCTTGCCTTCTTGTTTTTTGAGCTCTACCTGCCCTGTCATTGGGACACCTCTACCCTCTGATCTGAACCTACCTTTGGTGTCTGCATTATGGTCCCTGCTCCACACCTATGACACATGTTGCAATCTTGCATCGTGAGATTACATTTTATACAAAAACAAAACACCTTTGAATCTTTTTGTTCAGGCTTTCAAACTATGAACTCTCAGCACAACAATCTAGATGTATTTGTATGTTTTTTGTCGACTAAATGACACACCTCACCCTCCAGGTTTTCCTACTTTGTTGCAGACTGCAGCTCCTAACATGTTAAAATGAAGCGCCACTGATCTGCTGCTGTGTGTAAATATACAAACACCGAATCTTGAAGCAGACACAAAGCTGGTGTCAGCTTGGGGGCTTCTTTCTTCTGCCCAGGATACAAAGCATGACAGATGCCTGATGCCACTTTAAAGGGCTCAAGCAGGTACTTCACATGATGGAGGAAGACTGCTTGGAGCTGGAGGCGTGTGATAACGCGTGCGCTCGCACAGACCGTTTGCGTCAAACTCACTTATCAACACATTCAATCACAAATTCCCAATCTGTTGATCCCCTCACGCCCTCCTCCCTCCTGTGCATCTCTGCCAGAGTTTCCCTCAGAGTAATGTCTTCATAGCACCGAGCTTTTTGCTTTTTTTTTTCAGATTTCTCCTGACAGACTTTTCTCCTGCTGCTTGTCAGCCAGCGAGAAAGAGAAAGGTCAGCGAACATGGAGTGCATTATTACTCAATCCCACCGTCCTCTTCTTCCTTTCAGCCTCCAGACAAAGATCCACCCACACCGACCCAAGGACTGTGTATACTGAAGAAACATACCCACTGTTGTCCATTATATTGCATTACCATTTTGATAACTCTCTGCTGGTCCCCCCGTGTCACCCGTGTCCCCCGTGTGTGTGCATGTGATTGATTGGTTGCTGGTGTGTTAACCTCATTCTGTCGCCGTCTTTCTGCCTCTTTGTCCTTCTCCTTTCTTTCTCCTCTTCATGCAAACCACAGATTGGCAGCTGCAAAGTTTATCTTCTCCTCGTTTAAACCTCCGTTAATGAGGGAATCTGCAGAGAGGTTTTTTTTTTTTCCATCCTTTGCTGCTTCATACTTTCCTGAGGCTTGTCAGGGGCCTGCAAAACGCAGACTTTCAATTACTTGAAATGATTTGTTGAAAGGCTGTAATGCGTAGCAGGGACTCGCTGGTATTGATACGTGGACACATAATTGGAGATCTCCCAGCCAGCTGGTCGTCTGCTGGACCAAACTGAAGAAACTGGGACAAACCACAAGCAACAAAGTTTGAACACAAGTTTAAAAAGTTGAACTGACAAGACGTCGCCTGTCACTGTGTGGATTCAGCCTAAAGCCCGTACCAGTACACACTGATTTAATATTTGTAGAGCAACAAATGGGTGAATTTGGTCACATTTCAAAATAAATGTAACTCTTTTTTTCTCTGTCTTTTTGACAGTTAGCTCAGTTTAACCAGACTCTGTATATCAGAGGTGGTCGTAACAACACCGGTGGTTTGTGGACTTGCATTTTGGAGCCAGGAGTTTGGTATTTGAACGTGGCCATGTTCGTTTTTTGGACCCAGAAGTGACCATATTTGGACATGAAGGGAGGCGTGAGGAGGCGGGTCTGACCCTTGAACCTGAGGACACTGTCCAATGTGGATGAGACTGGAGTTCACTGGTGAATGAGCCTCCAATCATTGGAGACCAGAGCTGTCAATCAGACTAACCCCGCCCCTAAACCTTCCTCTTTATGAAGCCTAATATCTATGGAGGACCAAAACTGCCAAAATAAAAAATTAATTAATTAATAAAAGTGAAAATATAAATGAATATAAAAAATAAATATATACACGAATAAATTAATAAAAGTAAAAATAAATACATAAAAGTAAAAATAAATAAATAAAAGTAAAAATAAAGGCATACCTAGTCGATTTCTGCACTTACATGTCGATCAACCAATCGGGAAATAGTTCAACCCAAGACACACTTAGGCCCGCCCCCTTTCCTTACGCATTTCATGCTGGAGGAATGAAATAAATAAAAATAAGAGCAGAGCGCTTTTATTCATTTATTGATATTTAATTCTATTTATATATATC
>OOFC01033826.1:0-21495 GCA_900323345.1 Pseudochromis fuscus | reverse complement strand
CTTCTTTTTACTTAACTTCGCTTGTTCTTCACTACAGCGCCGTCTTATGGAGGCATGTAAAACTACACAACATAAAATAAACTACAAGCAATACAAACATACACACAAGACATAAAATAAAATGTGGCAGTTACACAACTGTTTGAAGAATAATTGTTAACTATTCACCATCAGCCCACTGGTCTAAACTTAAAAGACATATAACATTACTGCTTATCATCAATCAAAAATATAACTATCACCATTTTTTAAAGTATTGTTACTCATTGATTACTGACAAAAGTTCATCTTTGAACAACTTTTCTGAAGTCACAGCCTTTTGTTGATGTATTTTACATCAATATAACGAGTTCTCTGAGATGTAGGAATAAAACCACAAAGTATTAAATCCCTCAGTGTGAAGACGCATTTCAGAATCAGAATCAGAATCAGAACCAGAATCAGAATCAGAATCAGAATCAGAACCAGAATACTTTATTGATCCCTGAGGGGAAATAGTTTGATTTTTGTTTCATTGCAAGTTACAAGTTACAATTGCCTTGTACCTTCTCCTGCAGCTCTGCAGTTGAAACAGTATCCAGGTCTGTGACCATGTCACAGCGTGTACATATGATAAGCCTTTAAAAAATCTGAAGTTTGACCTCAGCGGGTCAGCCCCCTCCTTCTGTATCTCTCTCCATCTAAAAACAACGTCATGTGTCCCTTTGTTACGCCACCTCCTACGAGTACAATGCAGAAGGCCACACAAGGCCACTCCAGTGCTCGCCACAATACAGCTGAGCTGTGTCAATCCCACAAAGCTGCCGGTGTTAGGAAATCTCCACCGCCGAGTGGGACGCAGTCTCCACACCACCAGCTTAACTTACACTGAGAGATAGAGAAATTCCTACATCCTGGTTATTGGCGTAATACGATTTGTAGTAAATACACACTGCAGATCTGAACTGCTCTCATTCACACTTGTTATTCACTAGTGGCATAACTCAGCACGTATCCTTGTGAAATCAGCTGCTTTCTGGAAATACCTGAACAACAACCAGATGGATAGCAAAGAAATGTTATAGATTATACATTTATAGATTCCTGGTCCCAGTGGATTAATCACACCTCTGTACATGGTGATCCTCTCACACAGTCATGTCACTATAATGGTGGTGATCTCTGCACAAACTTCCTGTCTTAACTATTTGATAACCATGGTAACTTAGGTTAGGAACTGATTTGCCTGATAAA
This sequence comes from Pseudochromis fuscus, assembly GCA_900323345.1. NCBI lineage: Eukaryota > Metazoa > Chordata > Actinopteri > Pseudochromidae > Pseudochromis > Pseudochromis fuscus. The sequence goes on along the minus strand of OOFC01033826.1, from coordinate 20,262 downwards.
CATTACAGATTAACAGTTCCTGGAAATGTCAAAAACTTACAAAAACATTAAACAATCTGACATAATGGTAGGATGACCACTCAGCTTCTTTCCTAACTTCGCTCTCCACCAGCTAGTGTTGCTAACTTTAGTCATTAACTGACTAAATGTGGACAGGCAGAAGTTACCCACTGAGACCCTACCAGTGTGTCACAATCACTGACTATATAAAACATGGACGAAGCCACAGTGACGTCACCCTTTGCATTTTGAATCCCAAAGTTTAGCATTTGTCGGTTGCCACCTTGGTGTTGTTCGTGCCAGAAGTGACCATATTTGGACAAGAGGGAGGCGCTGACTGCAGTGGACTGAAGTGGGCTTAGATTTTTTGTACCAGGGTGTGTTCAGCTCTGCTGTTAACGTGAACATTTTAACATGGGAGGTCTGTGGGGATTGGCTCATCTTTGCAGTAGGCCTCAAGTGGTCTTTTGAAGAACTGCAGTTTTTGCACTTCGATTTTTGACTTAATTTTTTTAGCTCCAGAGGTTTCTACTTGGTTTGATGACAAAACCCTTATTAGTAGAAAATAGATTATCCCAGGTAGTTAGCTGAGCAGCTATCTTTAACTAGAGTCACCGAGTAGCGCTGGTTGCTAGGTAACAGACATGAAAGTTAATAGGCGATGTTGGACTGAGTATTTAGGATTTTCTAAACTGAGATAAGATAGGATCAATAAACATAAGTCCTAAAAATCCTTCTTTATACTTTTCCCAGCTTAAGTTAAAATCTAAGAGAATGTTTCTGGAGTAAGGCTGATGACTTGTAATCTAGTTTTGTAATCCATTGAATAGTTTGGATTACAAATAAAACAACATTCACTTTAGTGATTAGAGCTAATTAGCTACTGCTAAATGTGCTAGCATGTAATTCTGGTATGTTTAAGTACAGCCTGACAAAACTCATGTGAAATCTCAGAAAGCCTGTTCTTCTTTGTGGTCATATTTGTATAACCACGTGTCGCAAGTCGTCTCTATCACAGAAGATTTACCCATAATCCAACCTGCAAAACAACCTCATGCCTGTAGTAAGCGTTCAGTGTATGCCTCAGCTTATGGAGGTGTTAACAAATAAGCTTCCCCGTATAGAGCGACTAACCTTCTCCCTCTGAGCCGAGTCCTGTCGGGCGTTTACTCAGCGCAGTGTTTACTGTCTGCCATGACCCCGGGTGTGGGCGGGGGCAGCCCACTGAACTGGGATCTGGCCTGGACAGCATGAGAAGAATGTCACGGGGAAGTGGTGAATGATTCCATGTCCGTGTGAAAATCCATTAATCACAGATTTGCCCTGATTGAAATGAGAGGTCAAAGAACGAACCCAAACATGGCTCTCGGTGGTTCCTCCCCCATCTGTGACCCCGCTGTCCTCCATTCTTTCCTATGTCTTCACTCTGTTGTGTAAGCATTTTCTGCTTTACTCTTAACTCTGTAATGTTTGCTCTTTTCTCCTGTGACAGTTTGTTCCCCTTATCTGTGCTTTTTTTTCCATAAAATGTTCCATATTTTCCCCCTGCTCTGCACTCAGTCACAGTGTGAGTGGCTGTAGTCTGGAGCAGCGCCAGTACAAACAGCTTGGGCAAACCTGCTTTCAGAGCAGGGTCCATAAGAGCATTTCTCCCCCGCTAGCTCACATGAGTGTGTGTGTGTGTGTGTGTGTGTGTGTGTGTGCGTTTGCGTGGGTGTGTGTGTGTGTTGCACTCACATGACCAAAGAGTAGGACACGGTGCCATGACTCTGTGAGGTCAACATCACCAAATTGATTTGGATCGGGCAGCTTGAACTGACCACAGAGCGTACACACTCTGTTGTATCACTGGGTTGGGATGATGTTGTGTATGTCAGGAAACATTGCACACACACGCTGCAATATTCAGCTTAAATATTAATAATTGCTCTGACGCATGCTGCCTAGACAACAGTGTGGCGAATAGGACAGCACGCAGTCTCTCTTCAGGAAGAACATTTCCTAAGTTATATTTATATGCACAATATACAGGGTGAACAATGAGGACAGTGATCTTATATATTTAAATCTCAGTGATACTGTATGTAATTCACACTGCAAATATATTTCCCTCTTGTAAGTCATGTTGATCATTTGTCCCACTGACCTTGGTATGTCACAAAAATCCTCATAACAATAAGAATTTTCCAGAAATTACAAAATATACCTTAAAGTGGGCTGTGGTTTATTTTAAAGCTCCATTCATTTTTTTTGTTTTACCGTATTTTCCAGACTATTCAGCACACATAAGCCGCTATTGAATTTATTCAAACAGTTTCATGTGGTCCACTCTGACCGGGTCTGATTTGACGAGGCTAAATGTATCGGTGGCACGGAGCTTGCTGGCTTGTAAAAAGCTAAGGAGCTTTGTGCCGCCGATACATGAGCCACACCAGTGTTTAAGTTCAAAGCGTCAGAAAAAAGTAGCAGCTTATAGTCTGGAAAATACGGTATACATATACATTTATGTTATTGTGTTGCATATATGTGCTAAGGGACAAAAATCATTTGTTCTGTTAATTTCTGTTGACTTTTTCAACTTGTTTGTATTTTTATATATATTCAACTCAACCATTTGGTAGAGGTGTGGTGTTGAAAAAACCTTGATGTTATTCATGCCCAGAGAAAATAAGAAAGGCATAAGGACATTTTTTTGGTTAAATGGCTACTGGATGAAGCTAATGTGACGTCACCTGTTGGTTTGTGGACTTTGAATCCAGGAGATCGGCATTTGAAGGACGCCATGTTGGTTGTTGTGGAGCCAAAAGTGACCATATTTGGATATGGAGGGGGGAACGAGGAGGCGGGTCTAACCATTGAACCACGACCCAATGAGTATGAAACTTTAGAGCTGGTTTCCCTGCAGACAAGACCTGTCATTCAAACTAACCATGCACCTAAATATTCCTCTTTTTAAAGACTAATATCTACTTAATTGATTTTCTCAGGTGAACCACCAAAAGCCATTGACTTTAACTAAAGACATCAGAATGATTTGTTTACTGATTGAATATTTCATGATTGAAAATTACAATTTTTGAATTGAAGTCAACTGCAGCCAGTATCTAGTGGCCATCGGGGGTATTACACCTGTTAGCACTTCCACATCGGCATAATTTTGAAGCCCAGTTGCTTCATTCATTTCCATATATAGTCTATGATTATGCTTTGGTGGAGATTTAAATTGATTTCTTCGACTGTATATTGTATATTGATTCTCAATGTAAAAAAATGTACCTATACGTGCACATATGTTTCCTAAAACTAGTGTCTTATATAATAATACAGTGGAATAAAAACATCATTGCAACTGTTTAAACACACAAAAACATACTCATGCACAGGCTGAACTTACAGCAACTGATTGGTATTTTGTGGTGTTTTATTCAACATTAACGACGCATCATGTTTAGGAGTCTGTAGATGTCGGTCCTGTCTATCACGGCCGTCAGTCTTAGCATTACTGTGTTCATTTTCTAACCTCCACATACCCTTAGTGCAGGAGGACACAGAGACTCAGCTTCAACAAAACAGAAAAACTCTGGATTTATGAGAGAAAAGCTGCCAGACGATGTTAAAAAAAAAAAAAAAAAAAAAAAAAAAAAAAAAAGAGTGGTGTCTGCTTATTGTTTTGTTATGATATAAAAACAATGGCTGTCTGTGGGATAGGAGGTTCAATGGGCTAAAAGAGTGTCTAGATTTTCCAACACAATTAAAACTAATGCTTTTATGGGTTGTGAAATCTACCTTTATGACACTCCACATGCAGTATTAAGCTGCACCCAGTGATTTATTCAGTATTTTATTCAGTGACGTCAGTGTTAATGAACTAATCTCCACAAATAAAGAGTCACTTGAATTGAACTACTGTTATTATCAAGCAAAACACATTCATCTGCAGAGTGACTTCATTAATGGACAAACTACAACTTGCTGTTTTGCAGGGATAATAACTAACATTTTCAATTAGTGCTTCTGTAACACTCCTAAACTTCTTTCCCTCACATCATTTTCTTAACATTACAGGGATTAAAGAAAACAGGCAATTTTCCTCATTGGCAGCTTAAAATGCAGAAGCAGGCTGATGGCTTGCAGTGACTGCTTAACAGGAAGGAAACACTCATATTTCTCATTTGTCATGGTTTATACATGATGTGTTTCCCAGAATGCCTTTCAACAACCCAAGGAAATGACACGACCTAACACTATAACAGTTAACATTAAGGAAATAATAACTTGCTATTAATTATTGGATAGTATGTAATAATCTCAGTCCTTTATTCTCAACAACTACTAGGAAAATAGCACAATTATAAAAACCTATACATATAGTCTCTGTCTATATATAAATATGAAACAAATAGTGAAACACACTATTGATGTGCTGTTGACATGTGAAGAGAAACAATGTTATCCTCTGATGCTTTTATCTTGTCATTTCTTTATTTACATTTTTATTTGCACACGCATTGTTACCTAATAAGCAATTTTTGGTGTATGATGGTGAGTGTGAAGTGTTTTAAGTCAAACATGCTAAAATCTAATGTTTTCTACTTTTCCTTCAGTTACTTAAAACATGCATCTTTTATCAAGTTTCATCAGTTTTATCCATAATTGCACCAGAAAGTCTGGAAGTGACATCATGTTTGCTAAGTTATCCACGAGAATAGAAATAATTCAGTTTATCGGTGCCGTCTGGAGTATAAAGATAAAAACTCAAAGATAGATCTCACAGCTGTTCAAATACAGCTCATGTGATATTCAACTACGCCTTTATCGCTATTTTGATCACAGCAACATCAAGGCAAGCCAAACACTGATTATGAGAAACTTGAAGATTCTCATCTCGAGCGTTGATCCTCAATCGATACACTGCAGGCTCGGGGCGTCTTCTGATGTGACTCTGGGCGTTAAGGTTCGGCTTTAATGTTGTCTGCAAGCCTGAGCTTTGGCTGCGTGGCACCCTGCCAGGATGTCACTAGGAGTCAGAGGCACTGTTCTGTCAGTCTGCGACACCGACTGATGGTTGTAATCTCCTCCCAAGCACAGTGAGAGTTGGTCTATTCATTAAAGGCGAATGTAATAAGTCAGAGTAGAGAGGTTTATTTCTTGTAGATAGAAAAAAAAAAAAAGTTTGCGAACCATAACAACTATTCTTTTGAGAGTGTTATTGATGTTCAATTTGGCAGAGTGTGGGTGGCAGAATGATTTATTGAGATATGTTTTTGATGCTTGTGTGTTGGGAATGGCCTTGAAACATGGACTGTATATAAAAGATCAGTCTGAAACAGAGACTATATAGAGAATGGACAAAGCTAACATGTCATCACCTGTTGGTTTGTGAATTTCCAGTTGAAATCCAGGAGTTTGACATTGAAACATCAACATGTTGGTTTGGTTTTGTTATGAAGCGATCATATTTAAATATGAAGATGAGGATTTTTTTTCAGATGGACCACCACATCACTAACAAGAACACCTGCCTTTAGCTAATGACATTAAAAAAAAAATTGGCTGAGTATTTTATTATTGAAAAATTACCATAATTAAAGAAGCCAATTGGAATCAGCATCTAGTGGCCATTGGGAGTATTGCATGTTCTTCACATCCACCTTGGCCTAATTTTTGAAACCTATTTTCGTTGTCCTTGTCTATATGTAGTCTGAGCAGTGAAGCCAATGGGGAAATTGAAAAAAAAAAATGCTGTACCACTGATGGGTACTTAATGCTAATTAAAAAATCGACTTCCATTGAAAAAACATCTTCACTCACCAAATACTCAGTCAACACATTTTCCCACAACTCATTCTGATACCATCAGCCTTTTGTTTTGGCTTTAAGACCTCCAATTGTTTCCTTCAAGAAGAGGCTGTTGTTTTTCCAGACAGAGCTCTGATATGTCCACTGTAATGTACTTGTCAAGCTAAATAAATAAGATTAGCAGCCAGTATTTAGCAGCTGGGACATATTTCCCTCGGGAGTCAAACTAGAGCTGACAGGAGAGCGAAGAAGTTGGCCAGAAACACAACTCCAAATGATTTATAAAAATATGTTGTAGTGCTCGCAGCTTATTCCACCACCAAGTGACGAAAAGCGAACTCATACGGATTTAAACCAAACCTCGCTGATGCTTGCAAAAACCTGTCGATGCTTTAGGAATATTCAGCTGAAAATGTTTCCGGTATAACCACCTCTCTTTGCAATACCTTGACATTCCTGTGAGTTTTATGAGTCCCCCATCTTTTTTATGCCAACACATAACAATAGCATCTATTCATAGAGGATGTACTTGCTGAGTATATTGCTCCAGGTAGTTTCATGCACCACACAGGCTTGTGTAGGGCAACATTAGCATGTTTCAAATAAAAAAAAACTCTGAGATTGCAGATATTGTGTATTTTTCTATAAAAAACAAACATTAGTAGGAAGCCTGAATTGCTGACCTGTTCTTGTATGCATTTTGAATTCTTCAGATATTTTGCAAATTAAAATCTGCACATCTGAAATGTTTGTGCAACAGTGAGTCAGTTTTAAACCTCACTCCTGCTGCTAGGCACTTATAAAAATGATTTACTATTTCCAGTGTTGGATCTCTAACAACATTTTTCAAGGATTTATTCGGTGCCTTTTTTAGTGTTTTTGTCCTATTAAGTACATTTTGATTTTAAAGGTTCATAACTGCCTGCAGGCTTCTCTGTTATTAGCAGACACTTGTTGTTCTGTGGCGCATTCAGTCGCTACAGTACGTGAACTTCAAAATTTCATGACTTGAGAGTTGTTTGTAGTTTTTCTTAATGTTTATTTTATGTGTTTGATTTTCTAAAAGCAGAGCTCATCAATGCAGCAGTCGACATAATCCACACACACAGCTGCACAGACACTGAGTGACCTGTGTTCCTACTTGGAAGATAATCAGTACTGAGGCTTTTTCCTGGAGACGTGGATCCAAATGAAAAACGCTCTCATACTCAGCTGAGCTAAAACACACTGTAGCCCAGTTAATGAATGAGCAATAAAGCCGAGGTCAGTACCTCATGAAAAGACTCACTTTTTATAGACTTTTTGAAACATTAAATTAATGTGCTATACAAAAGCCACCATACAAAGGAGAATAATAGAGCTACACCCTAAACCAGAATAGAATACAATATCTGGTCTGGCAGCCTAATACAGTGTCTTTGTTGATGTTGTTAATTTGTCATAAAGTTCATTCAGATGCATGAGTGGCTGTTTCATTTCACAGTCTTGGTGGTGGTGGTGGGGGGGGGGTGCCACATTTTCACCATGAAACCTGAGACTTACACATAATCCTTACAATGTTAATATAATGCAAATATAATGCTTCAGTCTTCATTACTTTCAGAAATGGTGAAGTCAAGGACAACCATTTAACATGCTGTAGGAAAAATAATAATACATATTCTCTAATTGCTCAGGCAAGTTCATCTTAAATAGAAATATTACACTTACCCACTACAAAACAAAACATGAAAAACAGCACTTTTAATTATTAAGTCTTCTGAATCATAAATGCACATTGTGAGGTGGTTCTTTGTCCTTAGCAATAATGATGGCGTAATCAGTTGGTATAAGGTGTGCAGCTGTAACTGCAACTTTATTCATAATGCACTTTTTGCACAACCAGGTTGACCAAAGTGCAACACCATAGAACAATAAAACAGCGCATAGAATAAAATAATAAAAACAGCTGTATATTGTATACCACGACGTCTCACGATGTCTAAAAATGTGAAAGATTAGCCCTCAGAAAACAAAGTTCTACTTACAGTATTTACAACAGCCATTTACGACTGCATCACTCCGCTGCCTACCCTGCACCAGGCTCAGACCAACACTGCCTGAATGGTGAATGGCACAGGGCCCCTCCCTCAAAGTAATTAACCCACAAATTAAACGTTTTCTCCATCAAAACAAAATTTCTCATTACAATTAATATTTCATTATTTGCAGGAAAATACAAAATAACGTTTAACTCTACTCCTGCGCCTTAGATCTGTTCAAGAAAAATGATAAAATTAATTTACTGTCAAAATTAATACATTGCAGTGACGTCATTATGAGGTCACACGGCGATGCCCCGCGCTTGACGGAATGTAAACAGGAAGTGAATGTGGCGCTCGGTTTGACAGCGATGGACGTGACTGAGAGGTGACTATTGAAGAAACGTTTGTTTGGCGAGAATCTTATGGAGGGAAGATGATTTTGCAGCAGTCTAGTGTGCACCCAGGACCACCGCGGTGGATAATGAACTGGATATACCGGGGGACGGAGCGGACGAACGGGAAAGGAATGAACGGCGACCGGTAAGTATTATTATTATTATTAAACATATGTGGCTACGTGTGCGTGCGGGCTCACGCGCGTCACACACATCTTACTGTACACTTGTAACAAAGCAAACTGTTTCAAAATTTGCCAAGAATTCAGTGGATTTTGATGATTTTAATTCAGGATAGACCTCGTGCCCACTGCCAATATAACATCAATTGAAAATCTCACTACTTTCAATCTAGTATTGCTTCTGAACCATATGGTGTAAAACTATTGTTATATTCACAATAAGCTGGTTGAGACAACAAGATGCTTTCCCAGATAAGAGGGGGTTATGGACCGCAGATATAAAGGTTTACCCCTATCTGGTGGAAAAGAGATTCACCCATTTGTTTATCCCAGGAATACAGTGTTAATTCTGTTTATCTCAGGAGGATTTTATTTTTAAGTTTAAAAAAAATTCATAAGAGAGGAAAAAAGTGAAGCATGGAGGTCAGAAGGACAGAGAGAGACAGCACATCTCCTCCAGTCGACTCGCAGTCCTCCATAGTAATTACAAAGAACAACGGTCTTCCATCGAGGGGGTAGCGCTGGAAGAGGAGAGAGGTGGAAGCAGCCTGGCAATTATCCCTTGGGTGCCTCTCAGAGGTGAGCGACACAGACACCATTTCTCAGTGCGGGGAGACCATTCCCTGGCAATTGAACTAGTTAGAGTTGCGATGCCACTGTCAGCTTCCTGCGCTGGGATCCGCTCTCCATTCACAAACCGAATTACTAATATCGCTGCTCTGTCTGTGCATGTGTGCGCGCCTTTGTGTGCGACTGCGTAAAAAGCGTCTTTGGAGTCAGGGAAAAAGGAAAGCTTATTACCCAGAGTTCACAGCAGCTAGGCATTTCTGGCATTCAGGTCCTTGGCTAATGAAGTGCCTTGTCAGGGTGTATGCATGTGTGTGCGTGTGTGTGTGTGTGTGTGGGCGACAAACCCACTGAGGTATCACATTTGATTGTACCTTTACGAACTATTATATTGGAAAGCGCACACAGACGTATAACGTTTAAAAAGCCCGAGGCACGAGAGGACACGTCGCTGTCACTTTAAGGGCGAGATCATAAAAATAAATCCACATTTTTAACAAGATTGGCTAACTGTCAGTTTATTCTCAAAGAAATAATATCAACACGTTTCCCCAAACAACTAAATGCTTCACTGCTGACAATAACAAAGACGTTGATAAATGACTGTAATCAGAAATGCCATATTACCCCACGTAACACCCACAACATTTTGAGGGACACTCAATTATTGAAGCAGCCATTAAAATGAACTCCTAGAATAGGTGACAGCATAATTTCCATGCTGTCTCATGATTGCAGTATAGTTACATCACTGAATTTGTATTATGCCACATTTGTCCTCTTGTCAAGCCCACACTAGACAACATATTCACAGTTTCCCGTCTTAGGGTAAAAAAAAAAAAATAAAATCTGTCTATTCTTCAGGCAATGACAACACAGCTCCCGGGCCAACAAAAAAAAAAGGGAAAAACAGTTTTTTTTTTTCTCTCAAACTGCCTACCATACAGAAGTCACATCTATAAATGCCTAAGAAGAAGAGTTGCTGAAGCAATAAGAGATGCACAGTCCTGTCCTTACAAAACACAGAGGGCATAAAGTGATGTTTGTATTCTCCTGTCTGCTCTTACACACTGGAAGAAAGTGAAGCAGCGGTGGTCTACGAAATGTATAACTCGCCCAAGGCCTGCTCCTAGATAGCACTGATCCCGAGCTCGCTGGTCTTCGCCGCCACAAACGTGTGTACTTGTGCACGTCTGTGTGTTTGCTGTGATGTGTTTTAGCGCTGCGGGGCTTGTTATTCTGTCAGCGCAGACAGGAAGTTGAAAAATGTCAGGATGTTTCCCAAAAGTACACCGAATACATGTTTGTGATTTTTCCCCCCGCAACTGAATGCATGTAGAAAAATCATTACACGGGAAATCTTGACAAGTATACCATATTGCCTTATGGGGCTGCCGAGGCCTTGTTGGTACAAGAAGAAGTGCGTGATGGGAGCGAGCAGCAGCCGCAACAGTCGGTTTTAATTTGATGCAACGACTTTAATGAAGATGTACCTGCTCGGTGTTGACGAGGGAACTAAATTAGACTGGTTCAAAAGACGCCGGATGTTAACCATGTTTGTGTCAAAGGATGAGCAGATGGATGGGTCGACAAACAGATGACGGGATGAATGATAGACAGATTTACACGGAGAGGTATGATGGGCTGATGATGGATGGGTATTTTTCTTGTGTTATATTTGTACTGTAAATGTACTGACAGGCTGCGATGCAACATTGCCTCGCTACACCTGGCGCGCGTGCTGAGCCGACAGCTGTTCATTCACCCGGCGTCTTCGTCTGACACAAGATATACGAGCGCCGGCTAACCCCACATTATTATAAACTTAACTGTGTTACGAGGCCGGGTGGCTGAACATCTCTGCTCGTGTCTAATCAATAACATTAGATTACAACCCTGACAACGCAGATGCAACAGGTGGATTGAAATAAATGGAGCTCATGTACTTCTGCATGTGTGACAAGTATTAAAATGAGTACATTATGTTCGCTCTGCCTCAAGAGATTTTGATCTTACCACTAAAATTGAGCAAGTATTTGTGTATCACTTTACCAGTGTGTGAGGTGAGTCTGATGGTGCATGAGAGTCTGATGAGAACTTTATCGACCCCTAGTTTTTAAACCAAAATGTATTACTTGTTTGATTTTTAACTCACCTCTGCTGCTGGAATAACTAACACAGACGCTAAATAAATAAAGGTAAACACAATTCATTCTTCAAATGCAGTTACAAGATTATCAGCGTTGGCCACAAGTTTGCTTTTTATTGAAGATCTGCTGTTGTAAGCAGAAACCTGTGAAGATGGAGACTGAATCAAGTCAAAGCTGTACACTGATGGCTGGTGCTGCTGCCTCTAAAATGTTGTTTTCTTTGACCGTGTTTACACTTCAATACGTACTATAAGTGGACAGCTGAGACACATCTTTGTTTACACCTGTATTCAACATATGTCTCCAAACTGTCCTGCAAAAAACTTCAGATGTCACTATTGCACTGTCATATCGTCACTTGCCAGAAGAGCGGCAGATTTTGTAAACAGTTAGCACAGTTCGCTAAAGGAGAGGGGAAGGCAAAATGATTCAAGAACCACTGCATATGGATGGGCTATTCCAACTGTTTGGGGTGATACGTCCCCCTTGTTGGGGATGTATCATGATGCATTACCATTTACACTACAAAAGATATGTGGTTGTATGCATCCCAGACCTCTCCTGCATATGGTTTCAGTGATCGGATCCCAATGCATCATTTAACCCTTGTACGCCCCCGGGGGTCTCCTTGTACCCCGCCTCCTATGCTCTTCGGGGTACTCGTGTTAAGTGTTAAGTTAAATTTCACCTATACGCATATTCAGAGTTGTCCACTTGTGATCTGAGCATCCAAGACACATTGGAAAAAAAGTACAAACAGGGTCAATGAGTTCATGGCATGATGTAACCTAAACAGGTTGCAAACTACAAGGGAACTAGGGGAAGATGGGTTCCTGTTAACAAGACATGAACTCACTGGCATGCTCCATTTTCTATAAATGCTCATACAGTTCTGTTTATACGTAGTCTTGTTATTTGTTCTCATCTTACTTGTGCCACTAAACTGTAAAATATCACTCTGTCCAGCAGCAGCAGTTACTTTTCATCTGTTTTCTTACTGTTTTATTGTTTTTAAGTTCAAATAAAGTAAAAATAAATATTATAAATGTTGCATTTGTGGTTTTTGACGACAAAACAATTAAAAAGTGAGCCTCCCTAAAAGCCATCACATGGATAGATGGCACACTGAACATGAACCTAAAACAATTTGCTGTTAAAACTAGACAAAACATACTAAACTGGTTTTATTTATACACTACAGTATGACTGGCTTTCCTGTAACAGCAGAAGCTAACAAACAGCAAATCGAAGATCAGGGTCGATATTCAAAATAACCAATCGAAGGAGCAGAGACGTCAGCCACCGTTCCCACCTCGCCTTTCTGAGGACGCTCTCCACCCTCATGTCCCACTGTGCCTCCAATGAGACCTGAACTCAAGTCTTAAGCCTTCAAATTGCAAATCCACAAACACATGGGTGTCGCCACTTCATTCTGTAAACAGTCTGAGTATAAGGTGTATAAAAACTTTTCCTGCCTCCAAACTATGTTGCTTTTTTTCTCACAGATGAAGGGAACAAAAGCATCAGTGTTTCATACAGAGAGCCATCCTCACTTTGTAAATTAAACCCTTCTCTACCAGTTTATCACCACATTTAGATGTTTTAATAAAGGATAAGCTATGATCTCACTTTCAGGGTTCAAGGTTTTGTACTGTTATAAAAGTTACAAATGAAAACAAGATCACTACAAAGAAGAAGGTAATTTAATGTATTTCTATGGGAAACAAGCAAAATTATTAACTATAATGGTGTGTGTTCAGGGTTCTGAGAATTTAATATAAACCTTGTTAAGTCACTTTTAATGCCTGTTCAAATCAAATATAAGACCATTTTAATACCAAAGTAAAACTAAAGATTAAAAGAAAAAACAGTATACATCACTGCAAACACTGAAATTCTAATTAGAGGAGCAAAGCTGCCATGTTTTTAAGACCTCTAAAGCCAGATCTTAAAAGGCACAGTCGACTACTGCACAGTGTATGCTGGCAGTTTTTCATTATGATATGCCGTAGCTAGAATTACTGTCTGTGTACAGCAAGGCTCCAACAATACAAATGACACAAAAGCGAGCACGGCTCTCTGGTTTCTCAGCTGCTCTGCCTAAAACCGTGCAAACAAACATTACCTGCTGAGGAGGTAATTTTCCAGCCATGTTTATTTCTTTGTCTGTTAGTTAGCAGGGTTCCTCAATACCAAAAGAAATCTGTAGGGATTTATGTAGCCAAATTATGTGTTAATTAAGCCTCCCATGCATAAGCCTGTTTGAAGCAAATTTGCTGTACAAACATACCAAGTAAAGCTTGTTACATAGAAACTATGAAGATGCCACTTTTTCTGGATCTTTTCTTCAGGAGTGCCTCTTCTAATACTTACTGTCATTCCTCATTTTGTCATCTGTCTTGTTTCTGTCTTCTTATTTGCTTAGATATAAAAAAAAACACTTACATTTTGCCTGAGTCTACCATCCCCAAACTTTTATTTTTTACATCCCATGTGACAAATCTGCCTCAAAGTCATAATAAAAATGCATTCAAGACTGTGGATACAGAACCATAAATGTGCGTGTGTGTGTGTGTGTGTGTGTGTGCATGGCTGGATAAAGCTGTGCTTCATCAACAATAAAACCGAGTGAGTGAGTTGATGCAGATTAAAGCCACACACAGCCACATCTGGGAGTTTTTGCTTTCCAAGGGGCCTGGATGCTGCCAACTGTGGATAGCAGTGCTTCAAGTATGGATATGAGGATCTTCTTAACAACACTGAAACCCTCCTGACAGAGTGTAAGTCTTACTGTCGTTCCCCATTGCTGTCTCTATCATGACTTTTTCTTTACGCACTCTTCTCTTCCCAATAATCCCCCCCCTCCTCTTCTTCTGCTCTGCTTCCTATCACTCCCCTTTGTTGTCTTAATCATCACTCTCCTCTGGTGTATTCCTCCCCGCTCCCTCTTCTCGTTGTTGTGATGTTGGGGCTGTAGCCTGTGGACCCGTCGGAATAAACACAACATCCTTCTATCTATTTTGCCACAGGCCATTCCCTTATCCCCATTAGACAGGACTTAGGGGATAGATGCCGCCAACAAACAAATGTTCCGCCCGCCTACGAACGCCACAACACATTTGCATGGACACACACACACATAAGTACACAATCACACACCGACAAACCGAGACAAACATTTAAAAACACATGAAGGCACATGCTGATCCTAAACTTTTTTAACACCCCGCCTTAGGACATGCACGTTTATTTAATTTTTTAATCTCGCATGTTTAACGTGAAGCTTATTTTATGAACATGATTCAGCTGATAATCTCCAAGTGCTCTCATTTTGATAATTTGTTTGTTTATCTAATATGGCTTCCACATTGTGCTGTAGTCTTTAATGAGTCAGCAGTATTTGTTATCCTTTTGGATTTAATTTGAGGGTGCAATGAGCCATGGTTAAACCCAATGAGTGGCCATTTTAATGTTTGTTTGTATTGTTGAAAAAATATTATCATCACAGTTTCACACTGATTCTGCTCTGCCGAGCATGCCTTGAGCCAACAGTTCACACTTTTATTGATGGCTATTTTATTTTTTTATTTTTTAATGTTTCTATTCCCTTTAACATGCTGGTAACTTTAACACATGTACTTGTTGGTACTAACAATACAAGCTTGTGCAGAGGGGCACATGCACAGACCCACGCAATCAAACAACTGATGAATAAATCATCAACTTCTGGATAACTTGAGTCTTTGTTATATTCTTCATTTTTTCTCCCATTGGCTGAGCATTTGACATCAATCAGACTTTACTTTCACCAAGTTCATTTCAAGCAAGCAGTGTGGGAAGACAGTGGGACTACAGAGGGAGGGAGGGGCTGTCTTTCCACCCCACTGCCTCACACACACACACACACAGATTAAAGCATTAGGGTTTACAGCACTGAGTACAAGGTTTACAACATGATGATCCAGATAACAAAAGGAAATAAATCTTACATCAATAACATCAGCACTACCTTTGTTTCTCTCTCTGGCTAATGTTCCACCTTGTTTTTCTCAGCCGCCACTACCCATCAACACCCTGACCCTAACAGCACTGAAACACAGTGGTGGTTTTGGTTTTTTTTTGGTAATAGGTTTATACACGAAAACCTGTAATTATGGTGAGTCAAAAATTCAAAGTTGATTGCAGGTCTGTGACAAGATGAAACTCATCAGAGCTCCTGCATAAAAGTCTAATGCACTACATGCAATCCCACCTGCGCTTCATCGCACACAATAAAGTGCACACTAATTTGCCAGTGACTGTTTGGCACTGGGTTTAAATTATGACATCGGGCATTTTAACACTCTGAAAACACTTAACACACCTAACAACTGTTTCCACCGGTTTTAGCAGAGTCTAGCCTTTGATTATCTGAGAGAGACACAAACGTAATGAGTGGTCAGTAACGGATCCTATTAGGCCTGTTATTGTTGCACAGTGACATATGACACGTATACACTTCATTCATGTCTGACCCTGCAGACTTCAGTGTATCCAGTCCCTCTTGTAAAGCACCTTTTTGCCTTATACATAGGGCTGGGCGATAAAACGATCTTGAAACAGGATCACAATAAAATGTATGTCAATGACGATCGATAAACTATGGTCATTTTTACTCGATATGGGTAACCTACATATCCACACAGCATGTCATGCAGCAGACGTTAACAGACAGCAGTCTCTGCAGCGTTGGGGATACTCGTCATAGTACACGCCCACTTTGCAATGTTTGTGCGGAGGTAAGATGAAGTTGAAGGTGGCGTGGAGTTAGACCAGAAGTAGTTTTATTAGGACTTTGGTTTTATACACGAGAGCGGCGTGGAGCCATAGTGAGCTCTGAACGTGTGCGCACGCTTGAAAAGAGCCTTGAATTCAACAAGAATGAATCCCCTCCTTCATCAACAGGGCAGCTGAAATACACAAATCCAATGTGATTTAAGACTTTGATAACTACTGAATATGTAGAACAAATCTGATCCGGAACAAACATTTGAGACTGAAATGTTTGCTGCCCTGGGAATTTGATGTGATGCATGTTTTAAGTTGTTTTAATTTATTATTTACAAAGCTAGAGATACCACTTCCCAGAAATGTAGCCAAATATGGCTATACAGGCATAAAACCAAGCAAAAAATGTTTGCACGTTTACAGTGTTATTACAAACTGTTTGCACAGTTACATTAGTAAATGGAGTACATTTATATAGTGCTTTCATGACCTAAGCTAGGTCCCAAAGTGCTTTACAAGGCAACTCATTTACCCATTCACACACCAATGGCTACCGAGCTGCCATGCAAGGCGCTAGCCACCATTGGGAGCGACTTCGGATTCAGTGTCTTGCCCAAGGACACTTTGCCATGTGGACAGGAGGAACCAGGGATTGAACCCGCAATCTTGCGATTCAAAGGCGACCCGTTCTACCACCTGAGCCACAGCCACCCATTACCTAATTTTATGTTAACAAACCATGTTCTAAGTTCATCTAATGAATCATTTGGGTTCTTTAGGTATCAGACTTTATCAGGATACTTGTCAAACTCACAGCATTATCAAATTATATATCAAGCTAAATATTGATATCAATCAATATGGGAAAAATTATCATGATATTTTTCTCCATATCGCCCAGCCCTACTTATACATATTCAGGTTATTATGAAAAAGATTATCCATAACATAATGGGGCTTCCACTAATTTAAAACATATTTATTGTGCAGCATATTGGCTTGATGTGTTTTTAAAGAGTTGAAGCCCAACTTCTCTCTCTCTCTGTTGTGATATTTTCGAGGTTTTCATTATCTGTTGTCTCATTTTCTTTTACACAACAAACTTTTTTCCTCACCATTTTTTTTATTTATCCTGTGTTGTGTCTTGTATGCTGTTTATTGTTTCCATGGTAACATGAAATCATCAATCTCCAGGTTCAGTTAGAAATATTAAACACATCATCTCTGTGGGAACGACTGGCGGCGAGTAAGAACTTCCAAATCTTTACATTTTCCACATTTCACAAATAGAAACACTGAGTAAACCCAAACGTTAGGTGTGTTCTTGAGTTAAATTGCACACACTCAGTTTCTCGGTCCCCTGAAGGTGTGAAATTTCCTTGTCTCTCCATCCACCCCTCAATCCTTCTCCTTCAGTTCATATTACTTCTGATGCATTTAAATAGCTCTGTTGCCAACCATCATGACAGTGCAGCCAGCTGAGTGATATTTTCCATTTGGTGGCCTCGCTCCCAGGTTGGATCATTGCTTCTTCTGCAGGCACACACACCACCAGCACCCACGAGGAACGTGAGGTGTAACTCACATCTGCTTCAAGCATACCACAGCTAAATGTGCACCACAGAGAGAAAGACAGCGGCTGCAGACTGTTATTGGACCTGTGATGACAAGAGGAGGAGGTGACAGAAATTGGGGTTATGGGAGGTAGAGGGTTACTGTCTCAATGTCAATCTGTCACTCAGCCTTGAGGCAGGGTAAATGATGGAGGGAGAAAGTGAGATTGAAAAGGTAGAAGGCTAAAAAGAAAAAAAATATATTAAGTGCATGTTGCAGATGGCAAAAGAAAGTGCAAAGAGATGCAGAGGGAGATGAAGAAAGACAGGGAACAGAAAAACAAGTGAGGTAAAAGGCAACTAACAATAGGCAGCTTTCATCAGAAAGGATTGTGACCAAGCGCGTAGGTGTCTGCATGTGCATGGGAGTTATTATGTTCGAACCGAGGGAGCTCACTTGACCAGAGAACAAAGAGGAGGACAGAACTCCTGTTGTTGGCGACCGAATCAACTCCTCCCAATAACAGCAGTGGGCTAAACATTGAACAAACCTGTGTGTGTGTGTGTGTGTGTGTG
Source organism: Pseudochromis fuscus (assembly GCA_900323345.1). NCBI lineage: Eukaryota > Metazoa > Chordata > Actinopteri > Pseudochromidae > Pseudochromis > Pseudochromis fuscus. The sequence continues at coordinate 2,249 of OOFC01033826.1, read as the reverse complement.
TGTGTGTTCTGCATATGTGCCAGTTCAAAGCACACAGTTTAAATTCCAACCAAATCTCTATTCCCCCTTGAAGGCATTACTGAAGTGATGGTGTTACAATATGATTACACACAGAATACATACTGTTTACCCAGACTGTTTTGTGGATGAATACATTACTTGCCATTTAGGACACTGTGGTTTATTTTAAGCAAACAGATGGAAATATTCATTTGGGGGGAAAAAAGACATACTTGCGGTACAATGGCCACAAGCCACAACAGATACCCACAACCTCTCTGTCGTTGTGGATTGTGCAGATCTAGTTAGGCAGAAAAAAAGGCAATAAGGCATTGTGTTCCAAATTGTGCACCGGGGATGGGACAGTTACCACAAAAAAATAATATAACAGGGAGAGAGAGAGAGAGGAAGAAGCCGAATCCGGTGACCTCCTCTCTCCACCCCTATCATTGTGCAGAGCAGTGTTGCCAAGAGCTGAACAAAGATCAGAGTCTCTTTTCCATCTGGTATCAAATCCCATCTGGTGTCACCAAATTACTGCAACTCCAGAATCCAAACAACAGAAAACACATATTGGAGAAAAGGCTCCTACTCTGCACTGGAGGCAACGAGCTGGACCACTACCACCTAATCTCGTCTGCCCATCGACGCAGCAATCTGGGTTTAGACGAAGTTAGGTAACGTCTTATTCTCATCCCCCATGCTGGCTAAATGATCCCTAAAGTGGACCATGTCCTTGACTAAGCCTCAGCTCTCGCCCTGAAGTGGCCCTTGACATGGAAAGGATGCTACTGGTATAGAAGGACTGGGGGCAAGTGGTGAAGCAGATCCCCCCACCTCTGGGGCGCACTTGTTTATCACTTCCTGTTGATACGGTGCGCTCTTACTGGTCAACAGCTTTGCCTTGAGTGCAGTTGACTTTTGATGAATCTGATAGAAGGAAGTGGATTTCAGCTTTTTTTATTATTATTATTATTATTTTTTTACATCACAGGTGTTTAACAATTGTCGGATTTATTTTATAGCATTTCATCCATACCCGCTTTTATCCTGCAGAGGGTCGTGGCGAGCCCTTGCTGCGTTTCATTCATTCAGAACTAGGGCAGCCAATGTCATGGTGGCAGTTCACGTGATTGCACAAAATCGCGGATTAGTGTGAAGGGCAAGGGCTTAGTGGGTGTTTTGAGACCTGATGTTCCAGTGTACCATTCTCAACAGTACCTGCCTGGAAACACATGTTCAGAAGAGAAGAACAACATCTAGAGGCAATGACAAATTATTGTCCCAATCAAATGAAAAGTGATGGGATGCTTTCTCTCTTTAATCTATGCCTTTCTGAACAGTCTAAATAAATAGCACCTAATTGTATTTGTTGCTCACTAGGGTCTTTTTTTCTATGTTATTCAGCTGCTTTAATGGATATGGAATAAATAAAAAAAAAAACATATTTTGAAGAGCTGACATTTTTTTAGGTATGATATTTGTGATTGGTTTAAAACTGCTAATTAAACTGATGTGTGCATGGCTCAACACGGTTTCATTTGGAGACATATAGTAGTAACATTACATCTGTTCATCATGTTCATCTGGTAGCAACATGACAGAAAAAAACTACGAAACAGATGTGGATGAGTTTTCTTCCTGAAAAACCATACAACTAGTGATGGGTCTGGCAGCACCAATGCGTCGGAGCATGTGTTGAGCTCAAGGAGCGAAACCCCGTGTCAATGTGTGTATCGCGTTAAGAAAGTCACGTGACGAAACAGCTGCCGTTTCGCCTGTATCGCCAAACTGTGTTTATAAGGAAGCGCGTCGGTCAGCGGGATTCTTGCCGAACCTAAATATATATGAATAAAATCCTCCTTGCCTCAAAGACAAGCACATAAACATCCTCACACAGTCGCCATTATGCTGAAACTAACGAATTGTCGCGAGCAGGAATATCGTCGCATTCAGGTAAATTTGCATAAATAAACAAACACAAGCACGTGGATGTCTGTAGCAGTCTGATCCCTCTTGGTGCATAGATGACACCATAATAGACATTTCAGTCATTGTTTGGTATGGACACGTCCATCCACAATTCTACGCCATGGCTACGTCATTAAATCAGTATGTCAGCTGAGTCTGTCAGCGAGACTGGCTGTAATGATTGTTAAGATCCAACAGGTGTCAGTATTGAGCAACACAGTACGGATACAGTTTGGGTAATGTGTCGCAACGCTTCATAAGGCCTCATCTACCCATCA